>JAOWBC010001592.1:10907808-10938189 GCA_028566105.1 Hypoplectrus providencianus
TTCCTCCTTGAGTCTAAGTGGGTGTTGATGCTAAATTTTGAAGTAATTCCCTCAAGCTGTTTCTGAGATAGCGACGAACAGGAAACCAGGAAACATAAAGCTTCTGTCCACGGCTGTCTCTGGAGCGAAGGCATAAAAATGTTAATTTAGCTCTATGTACAGTATTTCCCTTCCAGTGATATATCCCCTCACTATATGGCCATTGTCTAATTCCTCCCACCTCATCAGTCTCCTAAAGCCCAAATTCAGAAAAAATGACAAGTTTATTGTACTCCCCCCCTCCCCCGTCATAACAAAAATGTACTGTAGGCCTGCAGCTGAATTCAAACAGCACAAATCTAAAAAGTTTTCAAATTATTATAATATTCCAAACTACTGTAGGCACACATTTTACATTTCACTTTGCAGTGTGTGCAACTATCTGGATTAATCATCACGCTGCTAATCGTCAGGAAAACAGATTCAGCCACCATAATAATTTGTCAGCCACGTAACACCGCCTCCTCCTTTCCTTTTAACAAACAAACCGCTTCAGTCAACCCAAATCTGTCCCTCCAACTGACACAACACATTTATTTCTAGCTGCTGCTTTGTCTTCCCATTATCACTTCTTCTTTCTAAGGAGCCACAAACATTTATGGAAACAGCTTTATTTTAATTATTTATGGGCAAATAAATAAGCTCTGAATGTTGAATTAAACTCAATGAAATATTTCGGATTACTAGAAAAAGCTCCAGAAGCACTGGTGCAAATTTCCTGAGTGTAAATTTTTACAGCACACACGGACAGCTTTTAGTGCCCTCTAACATTTTAAATGTGCTGTAATTAGTCATTTTGGGAGATACAGAAATGGTGTTTAGACACTTGTGGAGTATCTTCGGGTTGTAAACTGAAGATGGCTTTCTGTGTCCTCGTGTCTCGATGCTTGACTCTATATTTTTTTTTGTTTGTGTCTCAAGCTCACTGTCATATCAGTTTCCTTCTCTCCTCTTTTCCCCTCCTTTCACCTGCTTCTGTTTTCTGTGTTTCCCTCCATTTGTGTGTCTGTGTGTGCGCTCCGCCGAGCAGTGACAGATCCTGCTGGGTATTCCTGCTTTCACACGAGGTGTCTTCATATGGTAATCCCTTTATAGCCGGCACACAGACATGCACACGCACACGGACGCTCCTCTTATTCACTTGTCATCCTGTCTAAGCGGAGACGAACACTTCCTCTGGCCAGGCAGTCTTCTGCATCTGTTCCCTCTCTCAACATTGTCATGTATGCCAGCAGAAAGACAGAAAACAATGGAAGGAGACAAAAAAGGCACAGAGAATGATGGACAGCTACTCCCTGACATTTTGAGAACTGAGATAAAGAAAGACAGAGAGTTGGTGGGCTGGTTTGTTTTGGGCAAAAATCCACAGAGAGTTCCAGAAAATGAAGCCAACATCAGCATCTCTAATTTATATATATATATAGCACATTATATATAAAATTATTTTTGAGTCACGTCTCTACCCATTTGTCAAGAAAATGGGTGCCACTCTTTTAAAATGTAACAAAACAATCCATGCAATTTGAGTTTCCATCAGCCCTCAATACACCTCCTTATTCAAAAACACATTGACAAAGACAAAAGAATTTGACTTGAGTTGTTATTATCACTTGGTTTCAGCTAATGTTGTTGATATTTCTTGCCAAAGTGTTTTGCAATGTGAATTTGTTATTTACTTGGCCTGTTGAGGCCAAACCAATGTCATTATTTATTCAGCTGAGGCATTTGCATCCCTATTTATTCCATAATTTCTTTTTTCACAAAACACTTTCTCGTCTCAAGTGAGCAGAAAATTGTCTTTTATGGGGGGAATGTCATCAGAATTTTCCATTTCCATTCAGTCTGACTAATTTGACACAACATCATTTACATAAATATATTTGGGTGGAATCCCAGTGATTGAGAAAAATATGAAATGTCTTTGTAAGAGAATCAGTTGTGAGGAGAAACTAATTTACTCCCTGGTGGTCCAGTCTGGGGTGACCAGGGGAAGGTAATTACACCTAAAGCACGGAAACTACAAAACCTGCCGCAGGTTGTTGCCAATCGATGATTTAGATGCCCTTAATGTATTTACTGAAGGTATGAAATCCTTAACATTTATGGACTATGGGACCATAAATGATCAACTCATCAACGTCAATATTAATGAGAAATCTCCACCATAGGTTCACTATGAGAGACCACAGAGGGTCTGAAATGGTAGAATCTGTAGTTTCACTTCTACTCTGTGCACTCCACTAGTTTAAATAAAATAAGGTAAAATTGGTGTAGAAAAAGCAGTGGTGAGTGTGAGGGAGAGAGAAAGAAGGAAGAGGAGGGAGGGCTATCATCACCTGCACACACACTCATCACAGCGGTGTTGACAGGTCAAGAGTAAAAATCCAGGCACTGGAAAAACCACCCAAAAGGCTGCACCACTTCAACATCAAACTATGGTCCATCCTCCTTATTTTCACCTCTGTTTTAAGAGCCTGTCAGAAAGCTTCCTACTCAACATCTGTCTAAAAAAACTACCAAAAACTGCTAGGACTGTTTGTCAGTGTGAACCTGATATGTGCACTGCACATGGAGTCACTGTGGGACAGGACAGGCGCTCTGAGTGGGATAATGCTGATTTTTGAGTCAATGAACTTCAAGCAACCGAGTAGAACAGACTTTTTACAATTACAGCAATTGTTGAAATGTTTTTTCTCTAAAACCCCTGATCAATTCTGAGCTCTATATTACAACAGTATAAAACAAAAGCAAGTACATTCGCACAACACTTTAACCAGCTAATGATTTTTTTGCCTTTGTGAATTACTAGAATTAATTACCACATTTCTCATTCCGTATTTCTGTTTGCAAACATTTATTCAGTGAAGAAGTGCTCAGATCCTTCAAAATGTACTTAAAGTACCGCTAAGAAAAGGGTTCAATTAAACATGTAAAACTATCACTGAAGTGATTTTTTTTGTTTGTTTGTTTTAGTGTGTGTGTAGCACATCATGTCATACATTGTATAACCAGTAATTACAGGCGCTGAACAAATGCAGTGGAGCAAAACATACCAATTTTCCCTTGGAATGTAATGGAGTAGAAGTATTGAGTAATATAACATGGAAATACTCAAGTAAAATACAAGTTTATCAGAATTTCACTAAAGCACAGTACTGGAGTATATTAATTAGTTACATCCCATACCTGCATATATTAAAAGACTTACCTTGTGAAAGCTGCCATGGAAGATCTTTTTGATTTGAGCTCCCTCAAAGGTGACGGTCTGGAAGTCTCCTTTGTAGTCGTAGTTGAAGAACGTCATGGTCTTCCCAGAGTCTGCGGGGGGACAGACAGAGGGGACGGAAAAGGTTGATGTCTCTGACTCCTGCTATTAGACTCCAATAAAGATCTGCTTTATTACATTAGGGAAGAACACCGGCTGGACGATATTAGCAAAACAAACAACTTGATCTTTGTGCTGCTCTGCTGTTCGTCTGCATTTTTAAGGGAACAGAGATTCATTTGAAAAAATACAAATTTAATCAGCTGTATTTTTACTGATACATGTAATAGCTACATTTAATTTCATTTATTTATTTAATATGCAAAATCCTGAAGTTTAATGGTGTATCAGGTTCTTTATGGGAAAAAAAATTTCATAGATTATAACATCCTTTCATTATTCTAATATGTGTGATAGCTTTTGCAACAAAAGCAATGAATTAGAGAGAAAAAGAAAAACTCTGAGATTAATATCATCATTATTATTGCTTGTGTCTCCTAAAGATGAGTTTGGATTATACTGAACAGAAATATATACCACAATCTTAAAATGTTTCCCCCTTTCTTGCCTTTTAGTTTTATCAGGGTCAACAGAGAAAAAGCAGAGCAAAACAAAATGACTTTTCCCCTCCAGCTATTCCTGAGGATCTCAAGATCATCCATTCCAGCTGGTAATATAATTTCCACAGCAGGTCAGGGGTCTGCCCTGGGCCCCCTCCAAGTCAGTGTCCGAAACACCTCTAAAAGGTTGACGCCTGGGGTGAGTTTACCCAGTGTGCAGTGTCTCTGTAACATCACTTATCACAGTCGGACACAATCACAGCCCTGCACCGTGGTCAGTCAGTTATGACACCATCATCCCATCTGCTGCGGCTTTGAAAATACTGCTGTAAATGGAAATGTGATCTCCAAACTCCAAAGCACAGAAAGATCAGCACTGTGGATGCACTGATGAACTGTTAAATTCTGGGCAATTACTGAGTTTTAACACATATTTGGCTGACAGCTGATACAAGCGTTTTTTTAAAGTTGTTATTTATTTTAATTTTTGGTGTTTTATATCCAATCTTTTCTGCCAGAGAAATCTTCATTTCAAGAATATACTTGAACTGCTTCTCTTCATTTCATTATACTTATTTGAATAAGAACAAATTCAATCATCCACATTCAAGGAACAACCCCACTAAAAAAAAAAATGTTCCACAGCTTAAATTGAAGAAATGTTTTAGTACATTGTAAAATATTCTGTTTATGAAACATGAAATGTAAATGAAAGAAAAATGTATAAACTAACCATACAAGTACTGGCACCTTTTGCATTTTAAAACAGACTTACTGTCCAGGATTAGTCCAACCAGAGGCTCATTGTCCTTGTTGAGGATTTCCCACAAGGCAAAGGGCTCCTGCGGGGTCTCAGGGAGCAGGCGGAGCATCATAGAAATGGTGTAGTCAGAGGGTAAACCTTCAGGGTGAAGGTACCTGGTGCACGAATGAGAGAACACAAACACACACACAGGTAGACAGTGAGCTTATAGCTGTGCCCTGCAGGCATGTATCCACTAGGTGTCTTTTTCAAAGTGCCATTGTCTCTTTTCAGCTCATGTGAATGCTTTTAGAGTGCTTTCAGCTGCCTAAAACTGTCTTCAAGTGCCAGCCTCTTTTTGATCTCAGAGCCGAGCCATTTTTTGTGCAGCTGCCTTCGAGCGCTTGGGGTTCAAATTATCTCAGCTTCAACTTTGCAGAGGGCTCGTCAATGTCACTGTTCACAAACTGAACAATGATGGAGCAGGAAGCTGAAGTTAAAGCTGGTTGACTTGAAAATCCAAGAGAAGCTCCAATACAACATCACAGATAGAGAGACATTACAGGGGCACGTTTGAAGCCACTGACAAACCCTGCAAAGTGTTTGTGTGCATGAGTTTTACACCTGAATATTTCCTTTTGGTATAGTGCTATGTAAATGTTAACACATCTATCCTGCACCTGTAAGAAGTCCCAATTCTTTTTAGTCCTTTGTTCTTTGCAGCAGTTCTTAATGCTATAAATCCTCTTTATTACTTGTGGCCATGGTCTAAAACAGCAATTTGGATCCCATTTGAAAAGCACAAGGTGATCTCTTAATGAAACCTGGAGACATGACCTTAACACATTTAATCTTTTATTGATACTTACCAATTGGACTTGGTCTAATCAAACCAGACCCTATAATAGGTCTTAAATGTGTCCTGTGCGAGCAATGAAATGAGTATAAAGAGACATACAGTGTATTTCCATATGTAGAAAGCAGGAAATCAATCAAAGCCTGAACTAACGGTTTATCTGAAGCTCTGGTCACTGCAGGGCATTTAAGTTTACTAGCAACATCTGCAGTAAATGTTAATTATTGTATTTATTGTTGTGTTTTCTTTTTGTTTTACTGCAAATTCTTGTAGTTGCTGGTAAAATGGAGATCCAGCTGTTGCAGGCTGTGATTATTTCAGAAGAAGAAGAAAAAAAAAAAACTATAATTGAGCTTTAAGGCCCTGAAAGAAAAATATTCTGAAATTGCCTGTTTGCTTTTTGTGTTAATTGGAGACTGGTATTGTAGGGATAAGTGGAAACTGCATGTTTAATATATTGCTGCAATAACCTGCCTCTGCTCTAAGCTCTCAGTGAACGTCTTTTAATTGAAGAAATTCTACAATTTGTAAAATCTGCTTTCTATTTCAAAAACAAGTTTTACAATGAACAAGCAATGGGCACACAGTGCATTGACAATAATTTAACAAATAAATGTGAATCATCCAGAGTCTGGTAACCATAATTTCAAATGTCTTTTATCTTGTAGCAAAAGGCTCAAAATCTACAGTCTTTATGACCACCATTTGTAGTTATGAGCATTGGGGCTGAAGTGCTGATTGGGGACTTTTGGGAACTCTTGTGTAATAAAAGCTTGAACCGAACAAGGATAAAGAGATAAACTTTGACAAGTTTTCTTTCATGTTAGTTCCCCGGTGGTTTTCTATTAGCCAGAAATTTGGAACATTTTCATTGGCAGGACTGTAAAAAAAGTTGTAAGACTTTGTGTGTACTGCTGGCTGATATTCAAAGTCCTCTGGTGTTTGTGTCCCGCTGACAGTCACCACTCCCAGTGTGCAGGAGGAAGGGTGAGGACCTTTGCAAGCAAACGCAGATCAATAAACAGCAGAGGAGGATCAATAGAAGAAGAAGGAAGAAACAATACTAAAAATCAATACATTAAATTGTAAAACATTAAAATACTACTACTAATAATAATTAAAATAATAAAAAATAATGATAAAAAGAAGAACAACAAATACATTATAAACATGAATAAAATTGAGTAGTCACCTGCATTGATAATCATATGAAGAAGGATGTCTTTAATGATTCAAAGAAAGCTGTGTGATTATTGTAATTTGTGATTAATTTATACGTGTATCATGATGACTCTTTTGTGAGAAGAAATCATCTTTTTCTTCTTTTTTTTCATTATTGTTATTTGTTTTCAGGTGTCTCACACAAAAAATGCTCTTGATCTCAATGTGGAATAAATAAAACTGTCACTTCATAAAACATCCTCCAACTCAAGAATTTTGTATGCTGATGTCACTTTGTGTTGAAAAGCGGTTGAGATGAGAGGCCACAGACTAAAGAAACATTTTCATGCAATCCTTGGCACTTTAAGTAACGTAAATAATAGTATAGACAAAGACAGTAGATAATTATGGTGGGTTGGGAAAATAATTGCATAATGAGGGCTATTACAGAGTGAACGATACAAGAAAAAGTCAGTAAAAAGCGCTCAACAAAAGTGTCTTGATCAATGGTTTCTTGGCTGCGTTGCTAAAATACTGTTATCCTTGCTTAACAGGTTGCATTTCTGAGTTGTTTTCGCACAATAGAATAAGACGACTGCATCAATGAGAAGTGCTAAACTGTGCGTTCGACTACAAAAGAACACAAGAGACTATGAAGCGTGGGAGGCGAGAGAATGGAGGTGTAATCAAGCACAGCAACCCGGGCAAATCCAACTCATTATCAGATGACAGCTATGATGCACATTTTAAAAAAAAAATGGTTTTGCTTGTCAGCTGTAACAGAATTTATCTTAAATGCTACAGCGCTTCTCTAAACAGCAGTCATTCAGATCTGACACACTCACTTGGTGGGCTGTGACACCAGGGCGTCGCGGTGCAATCTGTAACACGGGAAGCTGTTGAATGAGCCCGGCTCCAGAGAAACCCCAGGGATGGTGCTGTACTCCTTCTCCACCAGGCCAAACTTCTCCATCATACGGAAACCTGCAAGAGACAGTCATCATTACCTTCACCCTCATCACCATCAGCCTCCTCTTCCTCTATGGGATCACTATAATTACAGTCATTACCACCACCACATGTGTCTTCATAATAACTGGCTCTCTATCAAGTTTGATACACTGGTTGGACCTGTGTGACTGTTGTACAGTATGTTACACATTTTTCCTTACCTGCCATTGTGTTACCACTCATCAAAACAGACGGACAAGCTGGAAGAAAAAAAGAGTCTGTTAGTTCTTCCATAATATATATATATATTTTTGGTTCAGCTATTCTTTGTGTCTCTCCCCCAACAAACGTCCTTGAACACAAGGTGGTGTTACTCACTGGCAGTTGCAGCCTCACACACAAAAGTAATGAGCTGTTCTTCTATTTTCTTCACCGCATCTAAATCGTCCACAAAGAAGACATGTCTGTCGCTGGGCTTGCTGGCAATATTCACCAGCTCCCCGTAGTCTGCGTCCGCAAAGCCGATGGCGAAGATGATATAGCCTGAGAATAGAATTAGATGAGAATTCATCACAAGTATAGAGTCAGTGGGAAGGAGTAAATAGAGAAATGTAACACATTATTGGAAATATGGATTTCACACCACTTGTTGAAGAATCTGAGACATCCTGTCACGGTAAATGTGAAATATCCATATTTCCTGTACGGTTCCAACTAGACTATAAAAGAAGTGAACTTAACCACTGTGACCCACAGGTTAAATGAGGTACCATTTTAAAGCAAATTGGCATTTTGGCTGCTATCTTAGGTCTTTTTTTTTTTTTTTTTGGTGCAACAGGCTACAGCTTTAGATAAAGGGGTGGATGATCTGACTGAGAACTGAAGGGCATGATGCTTGCCATCAACACCTGCAAACTGACAGCACCTGGCTCATTGCTACACTGTAACAACCCTATCCTGATTGACAGGTCACCGTTTTCAATCACACGGTAGCCACATCTTAAAGCACACTTTGTCTATTTTACTAAAAATTGGCCCGTAATATACAAAATGATCATCATGCTGTATTGGAGGAAAATGGAGAACAATGTTTACTGACGTATCAAATTAAGCATTAAATAGGGACATTTTCGAACAGACTTCAACAATTAGACTTCTGTTTTGCAACCAGAGGAGTCGCCCCCTGCTGGCCATCAGAAAGAATGTAGGTTCAGGGAATTGCATTGGCTTCATTTTTCATTTTCATCTATTATATCAACTTACATGATCCATGTCAGTGTTTAAAATACCGTACTTTGACAAAGTGGCAATAATTGTATTTCTGTGTTTGTTCTGTAATACTCACCATCCATCTGCATCTCCTTGGACACTTTGTTGACATCATCCTGTGATCGTCCATCAGTGAGAACAACCAGGACTTTGGGAACACCCCTTCTAGCTCCAGCCTCTGGGGTGAAAATCGACTCCTTCACGTGTTTGATAGCCCGGCCTGATGGAAGACAAAAATGGTGTTCAAGATGTGTTGAAGTGTTTATTTCTTCCATCCAAGTCCGCTCGTTTCTGTATGACAGTTAAAATAAACTTGCAGAAATGTAAATTAAATCATAGTGCAGCTTGTGTCCGTTTTTAGTATGTTTTGTTGTTAAATTACATAAACACAGCATAGTGTTAGTTCAAGCAAAGACAGTTTAGATTTTTGTCTGATTGGCATCAGCTGTTTCTATTTTACTTCAAAATCATTGGCTCATTCACAATATTATATAATCAGATGTCCAATCAGATTCATGCAGCTGTACAGCAGGACATTAAAACCTGACACTTATCACTGTTATGTACTGATTACCTTCATGCCTGTTCCATTTGCTGACACAGCTGCCTCAATAACCCCAACCTCTCGCTTATGTGATATTTCATATTGTTGATTTAATGTCCATGTATGTTTATTGAATGAGGATTATCTCTCTCAGCAGAATATTCATTGCATTGGATTATTTGAGAGCTCTCTAAAACAGCATTTCCTGCAAAATCTTACTGTATAAACATTTCTTGACGTAAGTGTCAGTGAGTGAACACCAACAACAGAGAAAAATAGAAGCTGCCAACTGATTTTTTTTTTTTTTCACTTAAACCATTTTCAAGTCTCAGAGCAATACTATTTTCATGTTATACAGAAACAATATTAACCGATTGCTTTTCTGAAAGAATACCAATACAAGTACATTTTGTTCAGTTTAAACATGTACACATAATGGAACCTGTACCCTTACACACAAAAATGGCTACTTTTTTTTATCTCTTTTCAGACACACTTTTTGTTGCCATATATCTGATTCCATTTATCTATTCTATTCATATGGTCCTTTATGTGTTGCTTTGTCCATCTGCAAGCTAGTCTTTGCAGCATTTTCTGATATGAGACTTAATTTCCTTATTGGTGCAACTCTTGAAAAGAAGCAACAATCTTTGGCAAGCCATACCTAGTGGAAGCACAGATGTCATTATTAACAAATACACTAAAATAAATGCACTTCTCCACCTCAGTGGGTGTGAATGCTTATGACCTTTTCTTCAATTTTAATGTACTTGTTAATTAAAAAAAAGTATACTTTATTCTTCCACTGCTTAATCAAATAGATTTTCAAACCCATAATTATTACATAACAATAAGTGACCTAAAAGCTCCTGAAACCAGAAATCACGCTGAGTTTCCATTAGCATTTTAAATATATCACAAAGGAGACAATGTCCAAAGTATTTCAATAAGACCGGAACATTACAAGACGAGACAAAGATGGACACGATAAAATCCTGTCTGTGAAAAAAAAGTTGAAATTAGATGAACCTTTGTCAGTGTTCATGTCACCTGCTAATGGACTTAATCAGTCAAACAAATCTGTCTAGACACCTAAAAAGGTTCCAAGACCCACCCACAACAAAGCACTAAGTGTGGCTTCAAAGCAGACCTATCAGTGCATATAAAGAGGCGATATGCATCACTGCAATTTTAGGACCCTTGGAAACAACTTAAGATGTGTAAAAAATATATAGTCAGTTCATTAGTAAGGGTTAAAGGTCAAATCAAAAGCATTGTGCTCGATTATACTCTATTTTTCATTATACATCTTTTAATATTTTTGCCAAACAATATAAATGGTCATTTTTGTTATTCAGCAATATAGTACAAGGCAGAGAGACTGACCTGCAATACCTTCTTTATACCTTAAATAGATTTAAGCTGTTAAAGACTCAACACATAGCAAATATCAGAGAAAAAATGCATGTGCAATCATATACTTTTTTTTTATGTTTGCAAACCTAAGTACACAGTCCCCTGATCATCTCCTCACACATGTAGGTCATTTCTATTTAATGCCAGTTTTTGCATACCTTCCCTCATGATTTGCATTAATACTTTAAAAAGCTCATCTACTCATCTCCACCTGACCTTTTCATAATTAAATGGACAATCGCTGCCATTAATCCTCTTAAGTCTTTCTGTCCTTTAACACTCTCTCCTCTCACTCCTCCTCAAGAGTGTGTCTGAGTTATTAAGTTATTAAGAGAGGTGCTGAGTAGCAGAGAACTTTGTAGGAAGAACAATACCAGCGAAGCAATAAAGGGCCTATAGGTTCACCAAGCACATGCAAGAGTGTGCACAGAGTCTCTGCCTCACAACAACCAAAACAAAACCCTCAGACCACATCCCTGGCTCCTCTTTATTTATATATATATATATGTTTTTTTTTTCATCGAGCTGTCAGTGGTGACAAATGATCGAGTGCTTGGCCTGTAAAGTGTTGTGTTGTCAGATAACTGCCAGCGATACATCTGTTTCTACACTGTCCTCTGATCACGCTGGGCGAGACTGGAATTACAGCAGCTAGCCAGGCATGAAGTGAGGCACAGGACAGCCGAGGAGACGGGGGAATGAGACGGAGGAGGGGCTGGGGGGGATGGGGGTCTTTGGAAGACGAAAGGGGAGGGCAGGTAAGAGGGCAGAGGGACAGTGAGGGGGGAGGCAGAAGAAAGACAAAAGACGTCAGATGGTGAAGGGCAGATATGAAAGGGGGAAGAGGAGAAACAAAGACAAAACACAATATGTCAGTGGATCTTGGGTAAAACCTCTCATCACTCGGCGATCCATCACTTTTTGTGTATGAAGAAATCCATATCAGTTTGAAGCTAGCCTCCTGTCTGGAAACACATGACTAACTCCTTTGCTGTCCCTAAAGAAGGAAAACAATCAGAGGAAATAGCTGAAAATGCTCCTCCTGTTAAAGCATCCAAAGCATTGGTGCACTATAATGAAGTAGGAGACCTTTTCTCCCTTTTTATTGTGGCTGCAGGTGAAATTTGTATGATGAGCAGGAGATCATGATATTACGTCTCTATTATTATGAACAGAGAGCGCCATAAAATCCTCTAATCTCTGAAAAGTTACAGAAAGCTCCAAAGTAATAAATCTGGACAATCAAATGCATTATTGAAAAATATACAATGGATTTTGAATGGGTCTCACTGACTTTTATAGTTGTTGAAACTCATTCCTGAACTCATAAAAGACTCATAAACCTTGAAAATTGAGTCTCACGCAACTGTGTTACTACTGCTGCAGAAGTCAGACAGGTTGCAAAAGTACTGAAATTATAGAGCAAGGACAATCACGTCCAGAATTATCCAGTGTGTGAATATATTACAGCACAATTAGAGATTAAAAGGGACACTGCTTTACATACTGGAGGTCTTTCATCTCTCACACACACATGCACGCACACATTTTTTACATGTGCCCAAAAGCACAAATTTATTCACAATTCCTCAGTCTGACTATACTGTACAAGCGGAGAAGGGGATTAGCACAATTACTCATGTAGAGCATGAAAATCAATCTCAAAAGACACACACACTCACTCACATATATATACACACTACAGTATATATACAGGGATAAAGCCTATTAAAGCTGCAGCTACATTAAATCAATCATTCACCAAGCCAGTCAGAGGCATACTAATACCTTAATGAATAAATGCATAGTGAAAAGCCAAATCCCATATCAGCTTCAACACTCCGAATCCTCAACATGCTCTCCCTTCACACTATGAGAGGGTACCGACGGTGGGGAAAAAAAAAAAAAAACAGACGGTAAAGTCTTAAAGAAGGCACAGTCATTGGCATACTGTTTATAAAATAAGTGAAGAGAAACGGCTTAAGACTAGAAGTCAGCAAAGAAGTTGAATAAGTAGTTGTTTCTTCTTCTGGAACCTCTGCAGTGCCGTTGAGCACTCATCCAGCAGAGATACAGTAGAAGCTCTGAGGCCGCCGACTGACAGTTCACTAAGTAGTGGGCAGCTTCACGTGTAAATGTGATGCAGATTGGTGACTAAATTTATAAAACAAGCTTAAGAAACCTGAAATCATGTGTCCAGTGTTCAACTTTCCTAAACAAAGGAAAGAGAGCTGAATCTTATTAAACTGTCCCTGACAGCTTCCGACAGCCAAGATGGCAACAAAGATCACAAAAACAGGATTCATTCATCTACTCTGTCTAACATTAGTGGATAAGAATACATTGGTTATATTGGTTCGAAAGAGTCCAAACTGCCCCCCAAACCAAACAACAAAAGGCAAAAAGTTGACTAAGATTTTAAACCTATTCAACTGCTGGAAATGTCTTTTGCTGTTGATTTAGTTGATTTTATGGAAACACCTTTATGACAGTATTTCCTCACAAAGAATTGTGCAAAAGCACCACTTCAAACCATGTGTTTACCTAAATGTGCTCCTAAATTTTGTGGAAATTTTTCAATCAGCACAAATAATGACTAACCAATGACAAAAATGATAGTTAACTATGACCAAACTGACCAATTAGTGACTCATCATCTAGTAGGAGGCCGCCCTTTATGACAGATTAAAGGCTGACAGGTACACACATGCACACACACACGACCACACACAGGATCCCACTCAGGCTGGTGGAGTTTAAAAGGGAAAAAAAGTCCTGTAGAGCTGGCAAGGGCTTTGTGACTTTAATTTGGATCTAGGCTTCGATTTGAACGCACTTTGAAATGTATTTTCAACGTGTTTGCTTGACCCTATGGCTATAGGACAGAAGATATAATAATCCAGCCATTTACAGTAAAAGCATTAAAAAAGGCATTAAAGCTGTGGGGTTTCATGTTGGCTAGCAGTTGTATCCACACAGATAATATCTGCCAGAGGCTCAGGGTTAAAGAGGCAGAAAGTTACAGTTTTTTATTGAGGGCTTTTGGGGATTTAGACCCAGCGAGGGGCCCCAAAGGGGTCTCTGAGTGAGAAGCTGAGGTCTCCGAATGAAGAAAAAAAAGGAAAAGTTCTGGTTTGGAGCGCAAACTTTAGGGGTTGTAATAAAAGCCTCACTCAATCCAAAAAGCCAGAGAAACTACTGATCCATCCCTAGATGGACCAGAGGAGTGAGATGTAAGCAAGGAGGTTTAGGCACAAAATACAGAGCTCAGTGTATGTGTTTGTACAGTTTTGTATCAAGGCCAAAAATACAAAAACTAAAGCATGGATAAAGATGAATTAAAGAGTCAGATAATACTCTTCACGTCTGCCTGAAGTAACTTGTAAATAAATAAATCATCACATTGTTATCGCACATGCATAATAAATCTACTATTAAATAAACTAAAATATAATCAAAATGTATAGAAACAATAGGCTATGTGGGTGTCTGGAGGAAATAAGGACAGCCTGAAGAATAGGTGTTATTTGTGAGCTACTGAAAAGGATTAATTTTACGCTGAGACAGTGTATGTGCACGTATGTGTGGGTGAGAGACAAAGAGAAAAGGGGAGCGGGAGACATTGTGAGGATTTGAGCATTAGCCTAACCTTGTGAGAGCTGGCTGCCCCCTCTTTCTTTTTGTGTGGGGAAGATGAAATTTCATGGTTTATTTTCTGTTCTGCTGTAGACCAAAGGCACACACGCACACGCGCGCACGCACACACACACACACACACACACACACACTGCCCTGTCAGCTAAAACACCACCTGTTTCCACCTGTTAAATTACAAGACAGTGCAGTGGATGTGTTTAAGGGGAATGGGGGAAACTGACAAAAAACAGAGGTTAAAAGAGGACGCTGAAGATGAAAAATAAGGTACAGAAAACAAGGAAAAGAAGAAAAACAATGACAAAGGAAAGGATGCTTTAAAGAAAATTCCAAGAGGCAATAAATTGAGGGAGCAGAGGACAGTAGGATTATGATGAGGGAGTGGAGGAGAAGGAGGAGAGGGAAGGAGAGACTGAGGTGTGGGAAGTTGGAGGAAAGGATAAGTGGGGAGATGACAATGTGATCCGCCCTGCAGCTAATGGCAAAGCTCAAGGACACAATTACTATGGACAGACACTGAGCCATGACTGAGACTTCAGGGGACTTAAAGTCCTCTGAACAACCAGAATTACCTGTAAAGCCACAGCAACACTTTACTGACATTTACCTTGTGTGGACAAGCACATTAACAGAGTCACAACCCCAGACTGCTCAGTACGCACCCTGAACAACATTAGAAGCTTTCCTCTGCATTAGTGATACTTTAAAAACATGCGTTGTCATAGAGATAGTCCAAATTTCAAATTTCCTTAAGTATACTACAGAGTAAGTTAAAGTTTAACGGTCATCATATCATTTCTGGGTAATACTTTCTGACTTTCTTATATATTCCTAATAATGAGTACCTATCAAGTCATTATAATGAATCTTCTAAACATCCCATAATAATATGGGATGGTAATCGTTTCAGGTATAAATCAATGTGTTACAAGGGAAAGGGGGCCATGCTGCACATGGTATAGGCCGAATATTGCCCTCTTACGTGTCTATAATCAGTTTTAGTGGCCAGGAATTAATTTTCCTCTCATCATCCATTAATTCCTAATAATAGACAGCTCATAAGGCATTTTCCCATAAACTGGGAAATACCAATTGACAAAATCTTCACTAAAATGTCTCTAAGTGGCTGCTTGAAAGTTTTAATTGAATCACCCAATCTTTATCAAAACATGAAGCTTGCCCAATTGGCAAGATCAGCTACCAATCAACTACTAATGCACATTATGGTTTCATCAACTGCTGCCAACACAATGAAATCCCTGAAAGCTCTCTGAAAATTGTTAAATCCAACATCTATTAACATCTATAACCATATGACAAAAAGGCAACTTCAATCTGCTGAGTAAGACTGCAGACCTGCTACAAATTGACCTTGTGGTGAGATTGTTTTGTTAAAAAGTTGAGCTCAATTGTGACGAAGGAATTTTACTGACATCTGAATATAACGGGGCATTGACTGAGGTCATAGATAAATCAGTGCAATCTTTTTGGTCTTACCTACAATTGAATACGGTAGAAATTCTATATTTCATGTTCAAAACTTTTTGTGAATATAACGTAGCACTCTTTGATGCATTCGAGGTTGTCTCTTCGTAATGGTATTGCATGAATTCTGATAACATTGCTCTGACCTGTCTTGGTGTTTCCTCCCTTGTATCTGATCTGCTGAATAGCCTCAAGCAGCGCTTCCTTGTTGCTATGGGAACTCAGCTGGAATTCTGTGCGAGCATCGTCGCTGAACTGTGCGATGGCCACCTGCAGAAACAGACAGAGAGACAGAAGATAAACTTTCCATCATATGCATGCCCAACTAAAATCTCCATCTTCTCGACTCCTGGTGTTGTAAGTTTCCCTCCTGGACCATCCATTCCAGCATCAGGCACGGCTGAAATGTGTGTGTGTGTGCAGGCTTTTGATTGTGTTTCCTCCAAAAAGAAAAACCAAGAAGCCAAATTATTCCAAGCAGCCAATGTGGCATGGTGTGAGCGCCATGAAGCCAAATGTTAGGGCCCAAAACCTGAATACTTACATCATTACCAGGAACATTTCCTGCATTTCACAGCAACATTAAACAGATGCTGCCTTTGTTCACTGAAGAAAACACTCTAATTAAGCAAAGTGGGTGTACACAAAGTAAATACTTTACAAATTGAACTGTAAATCACACACATCTGACATTGTAATGGTTTAATGGGTGAGAGCAGTAACAGGTCACAGATTTCAACCATTTTACAACAGTCAGTGCTAGATGGTGGTTTGAATATTTTCACATACAGTAGAGGACCAGGAAGTCAAACTGGAATACTACAGCATTATTTTATGCAGGTCTCTGGATGAAAATTCACATAATATATATGCACAGAGAATTATATATACAAATCCCAAATCGGAGCTATCATCAATCTAATTGGCTTACTCCAAGAGAGGAGAACAACTATCATTACCTCCAGACTGCTAATGGTGCTGTTGTTGGCTCAAGGCGGCCTACATTAACCAGCCAACTCTCGCTTTACTGTACAGCCAACTTTCTCACATTACAGCCAGTGTTTAGCTCTTGGTAGCCTACTGCCAGAGGGTTATGGGGCACACCAAGGGTAGCAAACTGCATAACAGCAGACATTACACAAATGAAAAGAAAAAGGTTTAGCAAGCACCTCTGCGGTGTGACAAATGAACCAGCTGAGCTCTGCTGACGCAGGAAGGAGGCCGTGCAGGCAAGAGGCACAAAGAAATTAGTTCGCAATGACAATACAGAATTACTGCCCCCAGTTAGAGCCGGGCATTACGACTGATGGACCTGATACATGAGAAACACTCACAGGCAGTGGAGGTGGCAATATTCACTGTAGGAGTGTGATTCAAAGCATTGCTCATGGTGAGAATCAAGTTGATAGTGTATTACTCGTCGCTTGAACCATCTGAACTTCATTCCAGCTTTTAATGCATGGGGACTTAACTTATTAGGACCACCACTCCCGCCAGAAAAGTAATGTTTTCTGGCACAAAACACAGTGGCTGCAAATGAGCAAACTTAATCGACTTCAGCGCAGCAGCTAAAAAAAAAAAAGTATTTCCAGAAAGTAAAGAATGACTCACAAGGGGTTTAAAGTTCCTAGTCAGTGTTCTAAACTTTTCTATAGATACAAGGCTGTGGTCATGCTGATTTGTCAGGGGACAGCCAAAGAACATTGGGGGAAATTCTGCTCCAAAGCATCCTTCCTGAATCAATTAATGCCAACGGCAGCAGCCTTCCTCAAACAATAAATGAGCCAAGTCCACTTGGGTCAAAAGGACAAAGAGGTTGGTCAAGATTCATTATTTGGGCAAATGTCAGTTGCGTCCAAGTTACAGAAAGCAAGACGTAGAGCTTCAGTCACTCTCCCTCCTGTCATTATGGAGAGCCTCCTGTGCCCATTATTCCATTATCTACCGAATGAAAGCCTGCTTTTTAGATATATTTGTGAGGATATTAAACTTTTTTTCTCCCCATCTGTTAGGTGAAAGGGAAATGGGTTGCAGCACATGAAAGATGGAAGTCACTGGATGGAGAATGTTGCTGTAGCAGAAGAGTTGGGGTCAACGGGCTGTTGGCTATTTGTGTATTTTTTTATATGTTAGATGGGGTGCTGGGCTTGCAAAACATCATGTCTATAGGCAATAATAACTCTAATAACGAAATAATAACGCAATAATATGCAGGGGTTGGTAATGTTTTTCTGTGAGGGGATTATGCCACAGAAATCATTTCGAAATGAACAAATATACAGATTTCACAACATTCCCGCTTCTATGAATGGGTTCCTTACCCACAGATAATATGTAATTTCTTTACTTCATCATTTTTATGGTTTTCAATGTGGCCACGTTTGGCGAGATCCCCAGCATCTGCTTTACATTTCGTTTCCCCCTGAGCATGCATTTTTTCAGAAAGCAAACGCTCGAACAAAGAAAATGAATTACATAGCGAATGAGCAAAAATTAAAAGCCTTAGGCACATCTGTATTTCTGCTGGGTAACTTATGGTACTGTATAAACTGGCAGTACAGTATTTTTTTATTTTTTTTTCATGAAACAGACATTCAGACTAGACACAGGAACCACTAGTGGTTATAAATGTGAATACCAGCACTCCGAGGAGACTCACTGCAACACTGTTCACACTGGGATGGTCTAGACTCAAATTCTAATGTATTTTTAAAAAAATATGTAGACAAGGGCTAGACTTGAGCCCCATATTCATAAAACAACAGCAAGGTGGTTTCAAAGTCTAGACCGAGACCACACACTTTATTACTCTTTTGAACCTTTAAACAGGCCACGTAAATCCAATCCTTCAGTTCTTACCTTTCACAATAAAAGCCAGAGACATACATTAGCTAACTGTTTCCCAGTAGACCATACAAAATAAATACACATCACTGCTGGTAGGAATAGTTTTGATTATCAAATATTTGCATATTGGTTTTGTCATGTTCTTTGTAGTGACAGTTAATTTGTGAATGATTTGTTCAAGAGTTTGCGCAAAACACAGTCATTCAAGCTTCTTTTTCTTCTTCTCTTCATATTTCCACCACTATTTCTTACCTCCTTGAGGTAATAGGCTTAAGGTTATTACTTAAGTGTGAGTGTGGTCACATGACTAACCTGCGTGCCATCTGGTCCGATCAGATCCAGCGATCCCATGGTGCTGTAGAGGAAACGTGTGATCTTCATGAAGTTGTCGTCTCCGATGGACCAGGAACCGTCGACCAGGAATGCCAGGTCAGCCTTGGCCTCCTTACACACTGGACACACACACAGACAGACAGGATAGATATTTAGATTAAGTCAGTACATCAGATCATCTCTGCATTTCAGAAAGTAATTTCATGAAGACGGAAGGTCTGCAGAGGACAAAGCATAACTTAAATGTTAACTGGCAGCCTAATATATTCACACTCTGAACAAATATGCACAGTATAAAGCACTGCAAATATACATCAGCCGCAAAAGGGTAAATATTGAAGGGCTAGGTCCTCAGATTACCTTGCACACTATATGCTTTATAAGATTAAAAGTATGGCTATGTGCTACATCAAATGTTTTGGTGTATTTTTCTCTTCTCCTTCTGTACTGCTCATTCATATTCTTGGGCCAGCTTTTCTTCCTTTATTCTTCTCAGGTTTCTAAATGGCTCCCAGTAGCCTTATCTTTACTGCTGTAAAGTTGTTTTGAGGTTTTAACAAGTTTTCAAGCTCCAGTTCTCCACTAAATTCCAAAACCCTGTCCGTGACCATGTCAGCCTCTGTAAAGACTGTGAAGAGACTAAACTGTATCAACACTATTTGTGGGGAAATGTGGTTGTGAAGTGCAACAAAATATAAAAAGAGGAGAGAAACCTGAAATCTTACTGGTACTTTTGTTTTTTTGCTTGGGACAAATGCTATAACAGTATATTTTTAGAGAAGTTCATAAGAGAAGCTCTCATGCTTGTCATAAATGTCGAGTTAAAGGTCAGCTGGAGATTGTTTTGATTACACAGTTTTGTGTGGCTCATCTGATAAACCTCACTTCTCATCACTTCGCTTCACAACATTTTCTTTGTCTTTTTCTCACTCCTTTCTGTCTTTCACTACTGAGTCTTTGTCATTTGCCTTTCATTCTGCCTGAAGCTCTATCTCTTCCTGTCCATCATCTTGTTTCATTATCCTCCCTTTGTTGTCCATCTCTGTTCCACTTACACACCTTTCCTTTCTGTTTCCCTGTTGTCTCTTTGTGCATCTGTCCTGAGTAAAGGTTGCCTGTCATTGCAGACGGAGGCATCGCTCTGACAAAGGTCAAAAACTTCGACAGAAATGCTTACAGACGGGCTCAGCGGGTGTGTCGGTTCATGTCTGCGGAGTTTGTTTTTTACCTGGGCCCATCAGACAGGAACAGGGGCGGCGTATCGTCTGTGCAGCAGGTGGAGGGTCACACTGTGAACTTGTAACCTCTTTGTTCCTAACCTTTTAGGCTTGTCTTGTTTGGATAAACCCTCTACAGTTGGACTATCCTGCCTCTTTTATGTCACGAGTCATTTGCTGTTGCACCTTGAATCAGTTTGAAAAAGTTCTGGCTCTCCTATAATATTTTAGTTTATAAGTGATTTAATAAACATTGGTAGGGAAAATAATTTTACAGTTAGTGCAGCTTCCTGAGGAAAGAAAATGGAAATAGTGTGTTGCTGTTAAAATGATGGCTTGCATGTTTATGCAGGCAAGCCATCATGCACATAATGCAGAAGAAGTCTTTGCATGTCACCTGTCAATCAAAGCTGCACCCGGCATATTTATGATTGGACCGGATGCTCCGGTATTCTGGGGTGCAACATGAAGCTGGGAGGGAGCGATCAGGTTAGCTCCGCTGAGCCTGAGCTAATAAGCTAATAGACTAGGATCAGAGTAGCATTTCTTTATTTTGGCATGAGGTGCAGCCCACAGTGGCTGGTGTGTAGCTCATACAATAAAGCCATTGTGGAATATAGTAAAAACGTCTCGTAGATTTCCCGTGTGAGACATTTGAGCTTTGTTGTGTTTTTTCCCTTTTCCTTTTTGCTTATCTTAAAGTGAACCTGACTAATTTATAGCACCCCCAAAGTTCCTTCCAGGTCACTGTTAATGTTTTGAAACTAAACATAGTTCACAGCTGAGTAACGAGTCCAAAGTGACATAAAAACAACTCTACTTCAAGTAAACAGTTTTGTTTCCTGTTTCTAAAATTGCCTGAGGAGTATGGTTTTTATAACGTATAGCAGCACACATACTGTTTGGTTTGAATTTAAAACCAATACTACTGCTCTGTTAACGTGTTTACATTGTGTGTGCTATGTAGAATTGTCAACATCTGATATTTTTATGCACATAATATCTACTTTTTTTTTTCAAGGGCTGGAATTTTGTAAAGTACACATTATGTGTGTTGGACTTTGAAATAAAGAATATAATGTTCTTATGCTTAGTTAGCCTTACATTTTTTGATATTTTCACCTTCTCACTAAATTAAATGTATTTCTATTTGACTATAAGAGCATCAACAGACTCAGACATGCAAGATCCAGAATGATAACTGTAGAAATTGATGTCATCAGCTGTTATTTCACTGAAGTGATGATTAAAAACTGTAGTTGCAGAAACCTAATCAAATGTAAATATGCCAAAACATTTTTATTATTCCTCACATATTCTGAAGTCATCAGGTTATTATTCTGTGGGCCATGTTGGAGGCTTTAGGGGGCTGTATGCGGCCCACAGAACACCAGTTGATTGTTGATATTCTATATAAATGCATTTGATGAAGACAATCCTGTCGAGGAGGTAATGAGAGTGTTGTGCTTCTTGCTCACCTTCTTTAGCAGGTGGGATGGTGGGAGGGGGCTCCGTGGTGGGGGGTTCGGTGGGAGGTTGAGTGGGCTCTGGCACTAGACACACAAACACACACACAGGGGAAAAAGACAAGGTGATCGATCATGATGGCAGTGACAAGTGGCACCTTCGTCAGGTTTACGTGTCGACCACACATACACACAGCAGTCAATAAGCTGGCACAATGAGAGACAGCCAGAGCCTGTTTCTATTAACCCCAAAGTTTCCTAATCCTCTTCCTTCCTCTGACAGCTGAGTGTCTGGGCCTTGACAGAGAGAAGATTTCTAGTGCAATCTGTATTTACAACCTACGTGTACACGACCAATCTAGCTGCTGTTTATCTTTCCCTCCCATCACCAAGTTACAGCAATCAGACTCTATCTCTCACCTCTTTTCTATATATCTCTCTCGCCTTCCCTCTTTAAGTTGAGGACAGCAGGAGTACTATTTTCATCAGTCTAGTATCTGTCTGACCAGAGGCTGTTTTTTTTTTGGAGTCAAAACAGCCCCCAGGTTAAGGTATGCCTCAGTGCCAAGCCAATTACTTTGCAGGAAGCAGCGGTTTCTGTCAAACCAGGGTACAGCAAGTTAATCATCTTGGAAACATCGGCGGCTGCTCACAGAAGAGGCACACACCTCACCAGAAAGAGTTATCTCAACAAATGTTTCTGCAGCTTCAACTGCAACCTTTTTGGTGACAAAGTGATGATTATCACATAATGTGTTATGATACAATTGTGATATTTGTTTGTAGATGTGAGACTGTGACAAATGTCATAGAAGTACAGAGAAGTTTCTGAAGTTTACAGTTACGGAAGTATGATGTCAGTGTGTCTGTGGTCGGTATTTGTAATAACATATGTATAATGATTTAGGATTTACAATTCTGTAAGCAAAGGGATGTATTGAAATCCTTTTTATTGTAGTTCTGGGAAAACTGTTATCTGTAACATCCAGTAACCAAGCCTTTAATTTTGTGCAATCTGTCCAACGCAAATATTTGCATGTTAGCTATTCATTTAAAATAAACTGATACGGTATCACAAGAAATACATGCATCCGTTATTATGATTTAGTTCTGTTATATAGTAACTCGATCACAATTTATCCACCTAAAATTGATCTTCTTGCAGTTGATATTTAGGTACATTTTCCAAATGATTAAATATCTTTTGTTTATGGACCTAAAATTGATGCTGAAAACAACTTGCAGAGTTTCTTGTTGAATTAAGTCGACAGCTGTCTACTCAAAATGTGTATCCAAAGGTCTGCTGGAGAGCTGAGCCCGCTCGGTCCCTGGAGCTGTGCAGCTCACCTCGGCTCCTGAGCTGACCAATGAGCTGCAGCAGCAGCCTCTGTGGTCTCAGACGGAGAGAAAATCTGTCATTTACTGGATGTTGTTTATTATATTTTTCTGCTAATAATACAGACATTTTTCTTAATACATTTTTTAACTATTGACCAATTTCTACCTTCATGCTTTGGTGAAAATGGAATGGAAAATAGAAATGAAGCTTAACATATTCCACTTAGCTGTTTCTGTCCTCAAAGGCGGACATGAGAACATTATGCTTGTATAAAAAACACATGAGACATTTGCAACATACATGTCATGTCAGTGATGGAGACAGAAGGTCCCTCCATTTCCTGCATGTGGGTGTGAACGCTGATCTGGTACTGGCTGCTGGGTGTGAGGTCAAAGAAGCACTGTCGGGAGGCACCACCTCCCAGGCTCACTTCCTGCCTCTGACCATCTGCAAGTAAACAACAACAGAAAAAAAAAAGACTTCCAGTTACTGAAGTTCAGATCAAGAGTCATAAAATTCAAACAAGTTTGGATCTGTCTGAAGTGCCTGTTTCACATTAGCCGTGTTTATGGAGAACATTTCCTCTTTTCCAGCCATGTTCTGCAGCGAATTCAAGCCTGGGAGCTGCCAAGGGTAATCAGCTTTATTGGAGCAGTCAGGTCGTTAAGTGCCAGCTCAAGGGCACATTTAAGGTTAGCTGCAGCAGCATATCATATTCTCAGGTCATTCTGGATATTCAAACTTCATGTGAAAATCTTTCACAATCTTTCTTTCTTGGTGTCTATTTTGTTGACTTTATTTCTAACAAAGTTTCAAAAAAAAAAAAAAAACAGGTTAAAATTGACTGTGTGCAAGTTATTTATCACGGATCAGGACCAAAAAGTAAGGTACCTTGATTATTCTGCAGCTGAAATCAATGCAGGTAAACAAACATTATAACCCATGAAAAATGAAAAGAATCACAATATTGATTTGTTTCCTCCTCTCTTGTAAAATTCCCTTAAATTGCAGACTGCGAACACTTTCGCAACACTTGAGAATTAAATTTGAAAAGCCATGGAGGAACAGCATCACAGGAAGAATCAAAATGTACGAGAATTTACATTGGCACCCAAAAAAGGACAAACTGGGAGAGCACATACACAGGCACTAATAGCTGCCATTTGTCAGTTTCATTAGTCAAATTCTATTTCCTAATGTGTCTCTCATCTCAGGAGTGACAAATTCACTCCTCCTCCACACAGGAAACACCCATAGCTAATAAAGTTTAGGGAAACAGCTGTCAAGGAGAGAGCGCACTTTTCCATCTGAGAAGGTGTTTAAGCAGCTGGTTGGCTCTGCGTGGATTAAACCAAATCTCTCAACTCCTGCTAGAATACCCGGTCGCTGCTCAGGCAGGAGGAAAGGAGACGCAGAGATAAAAAGAAAGAATGTGAAGGGAGGAAGAGGGATGAGAGGAGTCTTCATCCTTCTTTCTGTCTTTTTCTGACAGTGAAAGGGAGTAAAATGTGCACACATCACTGTGTGTAGAAGTAGTGTCTCTAATCCCTAAATTTATTTTAATCGTCACAAATAAATTCTGTTGGGAAAATCAATTTTAAAACAGAGCAAACATTTGGGTAGTGCTGTTTTTTTTTTTTTTTTTTAGGAGACACTGTGCATTGCCAAACAGGCACTTAAATTCATTCATTCATTCATTCATTGTCTATATCGGGCCAGAGGCGGGGTACACCCAGGACAGGTGGCCAGCCTATCGCAGGGCAGACAAACACACTCACGCACACATTCACACCTACGGTCAATTTAGAGTTGCCAATTCACCTAATGTGCAGGTTTTTGGACTGTGGGAGGAAATTAAATACAGTTTACCGGAGTAAACCCACGCACCCATGGGGAGAACCTGCAAACTCCATACAAAAGTGCCCGGCCGTCCGGGATTCGAACACGCGACCCTCGGCACCAAGCACTCTTGCTGTAAGTGCTAACCACTGTGCCACCATGGGGCCCGGCACTTAAATTATTTAAAATAAATGTATTTAATACTATTTGTTACCTTCTTTGTCAAAATGCTCAACAGATTATCTGAGTAAAAGTTTTAAAGGATGAATATAATATTTGTGAAAAACACATTTTTGCTGGATGAGAACATCAACACAAATATCATATTTATACCCTGAGAAGCTACAGAGCCGGAAGATCATTGTAAAAACTGGAATGAGGAGGAAATAGCAGGCCTGGACGAATGACAACCATCCAGTCTGAACGTTAACCACTTCTGAATGTAGAATAATCTTTTAATACCCACTGAGAGAAACAGACCTACCTCCTGTATTATATTTTGATATTTGTGTGCTCATCCACACTGCATCTGCTTCTGATTTCTATGTGACCTTTTGACACATACTGACATTTAGAAAATATACAGAATCAAAAGGTTTTCTCACCGACAGATAAATAATGAAAAGAAAGAGCAGAGTGCCAAAGAATCACCATGATATTTGCTTTAGGTGACAGCAGACACCGTGAAGTAACACAGAAAAATGTCGATATTTCTATGTTGAAACAGTGACAGAGTTAATATTCGGTTGGGAAAAGGTTTTCAATGGATTTCATAGGAAGCCCTGCTGCACAGCCAACTGCCCTCTGAGGACAAATAATAATAAAACTTGAACATGAAATTGTTCACTGTTTGTGGACCAGATCCAAAATGCCCCCTTGTCGACAGGACAAATTATACAATGGTTTTGTTAATGTTTTAATATTTTAGAAACTTAACTGAATAAGGTTTATATAGATTTATATCTCTAGATTTTAGTATTTCTGTAGTTAATTTCTGTTTTCCTTTACTGAGCGCTGTTTCTTTTATTCCCTCCTTCTTTTCTTCCTCTGTCTCCCATTTTTTTCTCTTTATTAACTGAGTGAGCTGAGCATTAAACAGCCTCTAAAGGTCACACACTGTGTCTTTATTCGTTTTATTCCTGACGCGATGACATGAGCTATTCTCAAAGTGGTTTCCTCCCCTGTCATTTATTGGGGAGAGATCCGGTGCATATTATATTTCCCTTCTTTTCTGCAAACAGAGAGATTTATGAATATGCTTTACAATCTACGGCAAGCCCCTGCCATGCGAAAATGACAGAAATATATAACACTTATTACCTCTGAGGCTCATATCAAGAGGAAACCAGATGACTGCGAAAGGTGAACACCACCAACACACGTAACACACACAGACCTGAGATGACTTCTTCTTTGTGTTGTTCATAATAAACAGAGGAGACGTTTCACACGGTTAGTCTGTAAATCTATAAGGAAATATATTCTGAAGTTGGAGGTCAATCCAGCCACCTCACCAAATATCATAACTCTAGTAAAACATCTGATTTACTGACTGAATCGTGCTCCAGTCACTCAGCTGGCACCAGCTTTGTTGCTCACATGTTGGAATGAGTGAAGGCGCACAGAGACGCCGGTGAGAACAGCGGCGCTGTGAGTGAACATGTGTTCTTTTACCGCTTGTTTCCAATAACAGTCTGAACTGACCTTCTATCTGGAGATATTTCTTTATTTTTTTAAACTGCAGTTAAAAAAGGTCAGACCACGTTTCAGCAACGTGTTGAAGTCTCACTTTATCTAAATTCAGAACAGATAAGTCAATCAAGGTGCTGCTTGGCTGTTTGGTGTCACATTAAACACACAAAGTGACTAAATGAATGAAAGCGCTAAATCAAATCATGGGAGGTCTTTATCACCACTTTTGGGAGCAGAGATGATACACGTGCACATGGAATACCACATATCACATATCAATGATAAATGTACTCACTGAGCGTGGACTGGATGGAGACTCTGTATAGGGAAGCATGTAGAAGAGGCTGCCACTGGACACACATGCTGTTGTGACGCACCTGGTAGGTCGACAAGCCCGAGACACCGAGGAACACTGGAGACAGACAGACAGGCAGGAAGAATACAGTGACAGAAATATCAAAAATGTCTCAACCACATAAAAACACAAAGTAGAATTTCAAAGTAAACCTGATTAAAAAAAAAAAAAAAAAAAAAAAAAAACTGTTCAAAAACAGTACAGTACAGTACATAGAAATATAAGTTGAATATATAAGAAATATAAGATGATTAATGGTATTTTCCAGCCATGGATCATGTGGTCTGCCATAAGCTATATTCACTGAGGGTACTTGCAACAAATTAAAGGGACAATTTAGCTGTAGAGCAGCAAATGCTGGCTTCTGCTGGGTTAAATACTTTTCTTGTCAATGGAGTCTGCTGCCTTTTAAGAAAGCACTAAAATATTGTAAATATAGCACACACTTATACTGATTAAATATATATATAAGTGCACCTTTATTAGGAGTATAAAAGATTTTTGCTGCTGCCCCCATCCACAGCAATGCATTACTTAGCTTCCATCCTGGTATTACTGTCTGCTTCTCAAAAATAGGGCCATGCTGACCATCATCCACAGTTGGTAATACACTGACTGTGGATAATTACCTCACAGGACCCCACTTCAAAAAAATCTGAACTTTCCCTTTAATGGTGCTTCTAAGTATCTTTGACATGAATGTGGTCTGTTTGGCTGTTTGGAGAGAAAAATGGTCTTACGAGGCCTAACACCTTGACTGACTGACTACAGTGTGCAAAGTAGTTCAGAACTCAGTTTGAACAAAATGTTTAAAACTTTAAAGTGAAAACTATGGCTGTTGAACATCTGTTTTTTTGTTGTTGTTTTTGTTGCCTCTGATGTACTGCATAAAATGTGAAATGTTTCTATACTGACAGTCCCAATTACAACATTCAGCTGCATAGATGTTCAAACAAATCATAAAGTCACTAAATAAGTGAGGCTTGGTGTTTAGCTGCCTTGTGGAGAAACAATGAGGCATGACACAGCAAAATGCAAAACACCACGAGCAATTTGAATAGCTGAAGCTTGTTTGGAAGTGAGATTTCAGTGTACCATAGGCAAACCTCTCAGGAGCCCCCCAAACACTTGCACCCCCCACCCCCCCAACTCCTCTCCCTCTCTCCCGTTCCCTCTCCCTTGTTAGCAGAATTTGCTGATGGTATAAAATAAACTTGGCTCTCGCGTGAGTAAATGGATATTTTATACTGGGACCATATGGCAGGTGCCCTGTTTTTAATGCTAGTGAATAATGCATATGACAACCCATTATTTCATTCAATTATATGCAAAGATAGGCAAAAATTTACTTCTATACACAGACATGCAAATGTACACAACAGCATGCAAAAACACACGTCACGACATGAATACAGACATATTCAATCACGTGTGTATGTACAATAATCTACTGTATTAGGTAGGACTTTTGCAGCATGTTTGCAAAAGAATATACATATACCTATATTATATATAGGCAAAGATTAGCATCAAGCTCATCTACTTCCCCCAACACACTGTTTACTGCAGAAATGCTGGTATTAGGCCACATGTTTTTGGTTTTATTCCACAGTTTTATTTGTTTTATAGAAGAGCTTTGAATTTATTACTCCTTTTGAGGGATGTCTGAGCCACTTCTGCCCACACTCCACACTGTCTGCAGTCAAACCCACCAAACATGTTTTTGTCAGAAGGAGTAAGTTAAAGAACACAAAAGAAGTTTGAACATAGAGGAAGAAGCTAGAGAGAGAACAAAAGACAGACAAAGTTAAACATATAAAAAGTACAAACATAAGAGTGGTCTAAGGATGTGGTGTCCATTGAAATTATCCAAAGGTCAAAACAAAATTTGCACCACGGATATGAACCATGGTAGAATATACAGAGACTCTGCAATCAGTCAGAAAATACCTCTGTGTGTGTCAGAGAGGGCTGATGTTGCCAAACTTGAAGACTAACATCTGCACCCATCTGCTTTCCCAAACTCCACTCCCTCTGTTAGTTTCCACCACACTATTTCTTCTTTCCATTTCTGCAAGTTTCTCATCATGTAATGCTTTCACAGTCACACTTCTCTCGCTTTCTGTGCAACAAGCAGCCCATTTCAATTTTTCTTTTGTTGCAAATTCAAAGTTTCTTGGGACCAGATTGACCGAGCACCCTTCAGTGGTCCCAAGGAAAACTAATTTTTACTGTGCTGCTGAATACAGGCTGCATAAAACTTCATTTGGGGGAAACAGTTTCATTTCACTCAACGGCCCTCAAGGTACCAATAATTACCCTTTTATGCTACATGCTAGTATGTGTTATTTATTGGTGTAAACATGCCAGCTGGCTCCCATGGCAAAGGCTGCAATGAATGTAGTGTACCCGGGGAAATATGTTACTGTATCTCCCTTATTAGAATGACAAATGACTGAACGCATCCCCCTTAATAAATCACACTTCCTCCAGTAGAAAGTACAAATATGGACAATGCATCTGAATATGCCCTGTGTATATGGGAAAATCTGATACAGCCAAATGTATCAGAGCACTTTGGATGCTTGTGTCTGAATGAGAATATGTTTGTAATAATTATAATTTAGTGTAATCATAAAATGCACACATAGGATTAGAAAAGTGTGCATCTGAAAATGGAAAATGTAGACCAAGTTATTATAGATATACATTATGTATGTATTATTATGTACTGTATGTATATAAATTTGGCTCTGGAAGACGGCCAGGAAAGTCTTTTTAAATTGGCTGAGGGGCACATAGAAGCACCAACATTAAATGGCGCCGCAGGGACAGAGTGTAAAGTTTAAATGTAGGAGGTAGATAAATTTACATGTCAATGCCTCATATTTCATCTTCATCTTCTTATGAAAGCATATTTCATTATGAGGACAGTATAGAGACAAGAAGGCGTGAGGGAGTTGTCACTCATCCTACAGTTGGGTGATTAAAGAACGGAACGAGGATGGCACATCACTTCAGCTAAAATGTGTTTAAAAAGTCCCTTTGAATCGCCAACGATGTTTAAAGTTAGGAATCTCTCTAAAAGTTCACATTTAATTCCTTACATTTATCAATAAAGTTAAGCCAAATGGACATTCAGAAAAATATCTCCCTTTTGCTGAGTGCATAACTGGCATAAGTCATTTATAAGCTATTAAAATTAGAGTGTGTTTGTTTTCATCCCATTTGATGATCTGCCTTTTGGCGAGCGTCTTCTGGCCGATCCGAGTAAGCCCAAAAGACAACACTAGATTTTAAAGCAAGGAATGAGACAGCAGTTTTCTGAAGAACACACCCACACGCACGCAC
>JAOWBC010001592.1:10982551-10996937 GCA_028566105.1 Hypoplectrus providencianus
GAACAGTGAACATACCAGTTTAAACACATAAAAAAGTTAAAAATAAAAAAGACACGCAACAGTAAAAGTTTTGGTGTTAATCACAATATAAGGGGGGACACAAGCTGCATGGCGGAGGTCTGTGCTCTCCGAGTGCAATATTTCTAGTGTTACCTATGTAACTACCTGAAACTGCAGCCCTTTTTGCAGCACCCCACTCTTTTGACATTATATTGTGGGCTCTATCAAGCTTCACCTATTAAAAGTAATGTTTCTGCGTAACACAACAGGGTGTTCAACACACAAACATTCATACAAATAATCACTTTTTTTTGTCAGAGCTCAACATCCCATTTTGCTATTGTTTAGGTGCTGAATAGCATGTTTCCTCTGTATGGTGTGAAATTGGCCTTGAGGTACATCTTGTTTGGTGGACATATAAAGCCTTACACTCTTATCACCAACATAAGCATCAGTCCCTTAAAAGCTGTTCTAAGGCAACCATTCATGTAGAACTCTATTCAATGAACCACTATTATTGTATAGAAAATTGTTGTCGCTGATCATGTCCCTGGTTTTTGCAACACTTCTAGCATCTCTCATGGCTTGAAAAGCCTGAACACGTTCCAATACCGACACTATTCCTCAAGTTGGATGCAGCAACAGTGTAACAATAAGTTGCAGTTAAATAGACCAAAAACTGAAACTTTTGTCTGCTGGGTTTGGCTTTATCTCCGCTGAGATTTGAGAGAGTAAATATAGACATCTGGCACTGATAAAAACACAAATATGCAAGTACACACAGAGACAACCCACACTATTTGAATTTCCAAATTTTTTGGCAGGCTATCGAACAGACTTCCACTAAGCGCTTATTTTAGTTTAATTCATGCACTGTCAGAGAATACAGAATAAAGCCACTGGACAGACACGCGAAGGGTAAAAGTTAAACATATTTTGATGCAATAAGACTTGAGTTACATCATACAAGCTGATAATAGGGGAAATATTGACATGGGACAATGTTTTGCAGAATATGAGCATTTAGAAAAAACCCAGCTTGTCATTTCTGTTGGAAAAAATGAGTCATTTGGCTGAATTCTTCTCCATTTGCACTTTAGTTGCTCCTTTTTAGACAAAATTGAGAAGGGACAAAGGATATTATGCGAGTCAAAAGGTAAGCTGCCACTCTGACAGCTTCTTTTGTGATCTAAAACGGTGTTTTATTCTCAACAAAAGGACTTCAGCCAGTGTTAACAAGCTTTACTGTGGGTGTTTTTCACCTCATCTGACTCAGACGGGACATCGGGACACAGGACAGATTGTGTCTTTAGTACCAAAGAAGGCTCTATTAACAACATAGTGTGAGGACACTGTGGAAACCTTTTTTTTAATTTTTTTTTTTTATACTGCATTTGCTCAATGCCACTGAGCTACTGCTGCACTCGAAGTGGCCATAAATTTCTGTTTTTGTTCTCTTTTTTTTTGAAGATGTCGGATGCAGCAGGAAATTGTCAGACGAGGCGTTTCTCGCAAAGGGTTGTTTGCAAGAAACACGTTTTATGATACAGAGTGCTTATCCGGCCCTACTTATTCATTTTTACAACGGCTGCAAAATAACGTCTGCAGCGTTCAGCATGGCAGTACTACCAACAAAAGCCTTGTGAATTGATGTGAGGGAATGTACGGCTGTGAAGGTAGCACTGTGATTACATGATGAAGGGGCCGTCGTTGGTAATTAGGGTGATTACTGACTGCACTTTGCATGCCCAGAAAGAGACGAGGTCATGCCCTGTGTCTGCACAATGATCGACTGCTGACAGACGCAGGATAAAAGCAGGACGTCAGGCGTCAATCATACGCACAACTTCACACACTGATAACGTCGTTTAAAGCCGAATGGATACCTACTGTGGCTGCTGCTGTCTGTCATCTGTCCCGGACTGAACTCCACCACCACTCCTGTCCTGTGTACCTATCAGTCCCATTTTCAAATCTGCTGACAGGCTCCACGTACGCAGCAAAAACACCCTTTTGTCTCAAACTTGGCAGAGGTGCAGGACAAACTTTGAGTCCTCCACATCTCTCAAGAGTGATCCCTTCAAAGGAGCTTTGATAAGAAGTAAATTACATAATCCTTTCTGACAGACAGAAAATCCATGTCATAATGGGATCCTTCCCCCCAAAATTTAAAAGTTAAGTCCTACTTTTTTTGGCATAAAAGTATTTGCTCTAAGACAGTGCGTGTCTATGCAGCAGAATGATCCTACCTGGTGAGCTGTTGTAGAGGAACAGATAGCTGTCAAAGTCTCCTTTTGGCTCCTTCCATGAAACAAGAAGTTTGCTTGGGCTCAGCACTTTGAAACGAAGCCTCCTTGGAACTGGAACTGAAAAACAATAAACCAAATTCAAATCACACTATGAAATGGCTGGCTATACAAAACTAATAATGAATGATCATATTTATCAAAAGGTCCCAGCCACCAGTCAACAGGTGTTAGAATGACAAAAAGTGATGGATTCAACCCAAAACAAAAACCAAGATTCACCAGAATCGAAGAGGAATTGAATTCATGGATAGACAGACGGACAGGGAGAAGACAGAGTGAATTTAAGTTTTGAAGTTCCTGTATCCATGAGAGCAACACATAAAGCAGGTCAGCATACAGCTCTGCTTCAGCTCAAAACAGCATGAAAGGGGTTTAAAAAGGCCCAGATTTAGGAGAAACTGTTTCCAGTCAAATTCTCTTTATAAGAAACATTCCAAGGACGAGTGATGCGAGGAGGGCTGATTTGAATTTCTGTCACAAGCTTGTGAACTGAATTTATTTATTTATTTATTTATTTTAGCTGTCCTGCCTTTTCCAGTGGGCAGGTTTATACTGTTTATCTGTAAAATATCACTGAAACATGATTGGTTGAGACTTTCCAGCTTTTTAAAAACTGGTCACAGGTGCCACTCTCTGCATGAAGTATGCACTATACTGTACTGCAGCCCATGACTTACTAACATGTTTAAACATTAGAGCTGTAGGATACTGGAAATAACTGATAATTATATATATATTACAAATTATGATATTGTACACTTTCTAATGTTAAATGCATCAAACTGTTGCATGCAGCTAAGATCCATTAAGATATTTGTTTTCAAGTAAACAATTTAATCACATATGCCCTGTTTCTATAGAAATTAATGACATGGAAAGATCAAAACCACACCCGCATATTTGAGAGAATCAGAGGGTTAGCAGAAGAGAATTTGGCTGTTTTCATTCATAGAGAAAGAGACACACAGCTAAAAGAAAGAACAGGCAGCAACAAGGAAATGTAGTATTATGGAATACTACAGATTCACCTCAGATGAAAACAAAGTCGCTGACATAATCTTTATGTCTGCGATACATATCACCATTTCACCATTTTTCTATATCATCCTTTGTTAGTTTAGGTATCCAGCAAAAACCACTGATCTTTAAAGTATATTTCTACAGAGTTTCTATAAATGAGTAGACACTGCCATAAATCTGATGACACCGCCAACGTAAAGTCACTTTACTTGTCAGCACTCTTTAAATGTGTAAGGATACACTCACGATGCACTTTGATTGTATTTGTACTTTGTCAGCTCAAAAGGTGTGCAGCTACTTTAAAGCAGCTCCAAAGTATATCTGACTCAGTTCAAATGATAATGTGTTGGTGGACACTAAGAGGCATAATTTTCTTCTCTGGGTGCCTAACTGTGGTAGCTAATCTATATAAATAAAGATCCAAAGGAGAACCTCTAACTACTCTGTGTCTAGAGGTTTACAAGGAACAACAATACTGATTTTAAAATTACCAAGAATCCCTTTCAGATGTGATAAACTTTGAAGGACCACTCCTTTAACTGCTGACCCATATTAGCTCTCTATAAAACCTAAAAATTGTTAATATATAAATTAACAGCATGTAATAAATATTCATAGAGTGCTGACATGTAAAGACTGGACATCAGTCATTATGGAGAAACTATGCAGAGACAAAAATGGGTGATATGATGTAGACAAACCTGAGGTGCACTGTGCAGGATTTTCATTCGCTGATGAGAACAGACCTCCATCTTTCTCAATGGAAAATCCCAAAATCCCAATCAGTCCATATTCAGAGAGCACAGCATTTTCCAGGTTGCATTAGTGTTATTTGTAATGAAATGAATGTTAGATAATCCTGTTAGAGTTTATCTCCCAATGTGAAATGAGACCGACAACATTGCTATTAGGTTCCAGAAAACATGACATAAAATTGAAAGTCAGGTCAAAAATTTGTGGTAAACCATAGATTCGGTATATTTTGGTAATATGCTTTTATGTTCATAATCCATTGAGTATGTAATTGAACAGACATATTTTATATTATTTTTCTCCTAAAATCAATTATCAAAATAAAGAGGAAAGTTGATCTGATCCAAATAAGAATTTAAACCATGACTTTCCATCCAAACATCCTTAATAAATTAGTCATGGTATTACCTCACAAGTTAAAGTCAAGTCCAAAGACAAAATAACAGAGCCCAGTCCCAGACAAGAACAACTTCTAAAACTTTTCATCACCTCTTGTAATACAGTTTGATCGTTTTGCAGAGACACAGTGCAGCACTTGAGTTTTACATTTTTCTCACTCCTTTTCTTAAGTAATCACACCACGCCACCTATCAAATACTCAAAATGCATAGGATGAAACGGTATAATTACAGCACACAATACAGATCTATGAATAATTTAGGTGTGCGACAGAGCTGGTAGATTATTACTTTGGTATCATTTAGTGTTAGCTTGATGGTAGGTGAATTGAGTTGGCAGACAGGGTACTAATAACCGGGTGAAAATTGCCTTGAATACTTTCGGCTTTGCTTTGCATGTCAATGAACACACACACGTGCAGACACACACGCCAAATGAATTAGAATAGAAAACGTATGTAACAAATGAATGAGACAACTATGACCCTCTTTTACTCTGTGAATGCATGTCAAGGCCTATGAGTTGGAGGCTATTCTACTGACAGCAACTATGATTAATGAATATGGACATAATAGCTCCAATGGCTGCGGATGCTGACAGAACATGAGGGTCTCTGATATAAATTACCCTTCGCAAACCATCACGTCTGTTCTTGTTTACCACGTAGAGCCATAAATATCATCCAAGAGCTAAACATTTCCCACACTCTCTGAATCGAAGTGCCAAGATGCTTCAGTGTAACTTATTAGACATCTTCTCACAATAAGATGCTTTGTATAAATATTGTGGAGACCCTGGCTAGATGGATGGCAGCATGTAATTCCTGGACACATACTCTAACAAGCATTGTCCCATGAGCAAGAATGATGTTGTGGTTTAAGCTTGTGTACAGTTAGAAACCATATAAACCTGCAATATGCTCAAAAATGTATAGTGACACTTGCCAAACCACCTGATATTCTGGATTTTAAGAGTGTGTAGAGCAGCCTGCAAGTAAGTAAGCTAAGCTAGCTTGTGAAGAGCTAACGGTATAGTGGTGTCTACTTCTTTGTTCTTTATGGTTGTACAAGATAGGACAGCCCATGGCTAGCTAGTTAGTATGCTAATGCCAGTAAACACCCTGAGGCACACGACATATATTTTTATTTGTGGTTTCGTTTAAAACTAAACTTCAGGTTATTTCTTGCACGTTGCCTCTTTAAACTCTCCACCTTCAAGTTATAGAGCTTAAACTCATGTGTAGCACAACAATACATCACTCAAACCAGAGCCATTTATCTGAAAGAGCAACGCTGCTGGAATCAGCAAGCCCCCAACAGCTCCTTGCATAAGCTTCTTGCCAGGTAGTAAATGCAACTCCAGCCATTTGGCAGAACTTTAGCAACTACTGCTTAGCAACACAATTTAGCTCCAGTAAATAGTCTGAGTCACTGAAGCCTCAATGAAAAAAATTACAACCCCCCCCCCCCCCTTGCCAGAAAATTATACAAATCCCTTTAGGACTGCTATTTACCATGTTCTCACCTCCTGTAGTTGAACCTAACATCAAATATGCTTTAAAAAAAGGGTCTAATTTGAAGTTTGAACTTATAATCTCTTGTCTCAGTGGGGAGTGTGAACTAGAAAAGTCTTAACAAGAAGCCCAGTATGAACTGGAATGATCTGGGTTGGAGCGATACAGGCACAGCTTGACGCCCCCAGTTTGAGAAGGGATGACTCTTCCCAGGATTAGCAGTAGTGAAAGCTTGCAGGGATTCCTGTTAGATGAGTAAATGCTGTCCAATCCTCTGCTTCACTTCATCTCCTGTCTTCATCCCTCCTCTCTCTCTCCTTGTCTCTGTTTCAACGTCTTCTGCATGCTTCTTCCCATCTCCTGATTTGGCTCACTGTCCTGCTCTGTGTTGGCTGCTTTTCGTTCTGCTTCTTCTCGCTTACCATCGCTGCTTTTCTGTGTCCCCCCCTCCTTTCTCTTTTTCCTCATTTTTCTTCTGTCTTTACTTTAAATTTGTCTATTCAACCGTCTTATTTGCTCGGGTTCACTTCATGTTTTTCCTTTGTCTTTTCTGAGCTTTCTGGCTTTCCTCAATCTCTCTTTTCAGTGCCAGTTGCCTCTCTTCCATCCTTTCTCACTTCTCTATATCCTCTCTTTCCGAAAATCTTTCTCATCTCCTTATCCATTTTGTCCTCACTTTGTCTTTGTTTTGTCTTCTCTTTCACACTTCTCTCTCCAAAACCATTCCCCCATACTTTTCCTCTTTTCTTCCCCTCATCGTCTCGCCTACACTTCCATCCCCTTTTTAATTCCCTGTTTTCCTCCTTTCAGATTAGTCCAATACTGACTCCACAGTGAGTATTCAGGCTACAGTAGCTTCACTAATACATAGGATTTATGGATGACAACTGCTGGCTTCCACTGTCACCACGAGATAGCTACTGTACTGCACACGAGGGAGATGGGGGAAGTGTGAATGAGCGTGTGTGTGTGTGTGTGTTTAGTGCCTATCCAGCGCTGCAGCACGTGTCATTTGATGAGGCCGCCGTCTCGTCGGTACAAGAACTACTCTGCTCACAGAGATAGCACTTAACCCAAATCCACTCTGGCTTTTTCCCTCCACCTCTCTGCTCTTTTTTTTTATCTCCTCAGCTGCTCTCATGGAACACTCCACTCTTTTATCACATCTCTTCTTCTCATCCTTGGGTTTAAACTCTCTCCTCCTCTTCCCTTGTCTTCTCTTCTGCTCTTTTATCCTATCTTCTCCTCCCCGCGCCCCTCCACTCCTGTCCTTTAGTGGCTTAACGCCTTTTTTCTCTCTTTCATCGCTTTACCTGTGTAAGTGATGCCTTTTTCCCCCTCAACTCTTATCTCTCTGCTGCATTGTGTGTGCACAGTGTGTGTGCACACAGTGTGCGTGTGAGTGTGAAATCTCTCTTAAGGACTGGCTGAATATTAAAGTCTGTTGGATGATCCGTCCCTATGAGCAGCCTGGTGAAGGAAGCCATAATATTCTGCATTCCTGCCAGCCCGTGGTAAAAAGAAAAAAATATATATCACCATAAAATACTTAACTAGGCTGATTCTGCAGATGACATTTAACAAGAATGAAATATTAAATTCTCCAGTCTGCTTTACAGTCCATTTCCATGTCTAGGTCACTGCTGTGGAGTTTTCTTTTCATTCGTGATTGAATGTGGAGGACACAACTAACATTACTTGATTATTCTCATCTTCTTCAAGAAAACCAGGACCCAGGTGGCCGATTCACGACCATGTTCTGCAACAGTATCTGCTCAGCCATGAGCCACTTCAGGCTCTGCACGCTTTTCCACTCTGTGATTTTAGGAGGCACGTCCATGTTCCAAAACGCTCGTATCCTATTTCATGCTTTTCAGGCTGCAAATACTTCACCTGACACTCATTATTCCAACCTACACTGCAGTAACCATACCGTGCATTTGTTGAATGCATGCATATTGGATGTGGAGTGAGCTGGGAGTTTATATTATACTCTATTCTGTCCATTTGTTCCTGTGTAAGTCTTTGCCAAGGCATAATATTTCCACCAAATCATCATTATCTCATGTTTCCATTAATTAAAGTTAATTTGGTTTATTTACAGTCACAATAACAACAGAGCCTCCTGCACATCACCTCCAACGATTCACTGCTCCATTTAGCGCAGAGTGGATGATGATTATGACATGCTGGATTAGCAGCAGTTGAGGTTGGGATCATTTAGAATTTTTAAAATTCAAAACAGGTTGTTCCATCACATCCTCTCTTTTGTTTATGAATAAATGATTTCTCATCATTGGCTTCTCTCCCTGTTCATTATAAGTGAAATTATTGGCCAACACTTTCACTCATGCTAATTCACCGAGCTGCCCCCTAACCGCACACACACCACATAAACACACAAACAAACACAAAATTGCAATATCTTTGTCATTGTGTTCTCGAGCACATAATCTGTTGTGATGTGTCCTGAAGCACAGTATTGACCTGGGCTTTCAGCCAATCAACAAAATCAATTACAATAATTAGCTATACACACAGTAAACACACACACAAACACACAACAGGACAACCAATTCACATTTAACATCTTTACAATGACTACCTGACATATGCAGGAAATAGAACTGGCTGTAAAAAAGCTTAATTAATTTTTGGCCATGGCAAATACAAGGTCAGGGTTCAAATGTAACAGTGAAAAACTTCCACCAATGGGCATCTTTTCTCCATCTATCCTGCTTTTGTCACTGCTGCAGTGGAAACAGAAACACAAAGTGCCAGGTCACCCTCTGAGGAGTGAGCAGAGAACGAAATTTACATTTCCCTTTTCAATACTTTTCAAGGCCAAGGTAACAGCCAGAGAACAAAAACAACCCACTGTGTTTCATGCTGCTCAATTTCTGCATTAAGAACAGCATCAGAGCCGTCCCAACGGGGAGGTGCAACTGAAGCTTCAACGTGGTGCAGACGGTGTATGGAGTCCGACTGAAAAAAAAAAAAAAAAAAGTCTTCGTACCTCGGACTGCATTATTGAGATCTGAACTACTTGATAAGGTTTAAGAAAATATCATGGTTTAAAAAAGGAAACGCGGTGTGACGTAATGTTAAGATTTTGTACACAGAAGTCGAACATTGTTTGGCTTAATGAATCTCTCAGGAGCTTTCATAGGAATGAACGGGGCTCTGCTTCAGACACTGTAGCTGTTTCACTTGATAATTCATGGGGTGAGTTCAGATTTGACTGATGATTTCCTGACGTTTTCACAAGCACCACTATGAGGTTGTCACAGTACATTTGGTCGAGCTGGATATTAGCTGCAGATATTTACAGTTCAAATCTGAATCTGACCTGTTATTCATTGAGCTTTTCTGCTAGTGCCAACAGAAAATCAAGGATTTGGTGTAGCTACATCGCTGTTAATTTAATGATAAATTTCAGTAGGATTTACTAACTGCTACTGATGTAAGATTTGCACTTCACATCTAATGAAGATTCCAGCAATTGGTTGATGTAAAAACAAATATTTCTGTAGTAAAAAAAAAAAAAAAAAAGTAATCACTAACTTGAACCAAGAAATGGGACGCACTGAGTTTTGATTTCAGTTCCAGTTCTTACAGAAATGATTGAAGAAAATGTTGAATTGGAAAAAAAAAATTGAATTGTGACGATAAAATTATGCACCAATTACATGATAATCTTGGACATAAATGATGTTAATTAGAGTTTGTTAGGTGTGGATGATAAATCATTTACTACATTACACATCTGTTACAGAGAAAACCCCTTCCTGATACAGCCCCCTCTGTGGTGGTGGGAGTTCCTGATGATACCCAGACGTTTGTGTTGTATATACAAACATTCTCCATGGGTAGAACACACACTAATCCTCAATCTCAAATCCCCTCTGACCAGATGTTGCAGCTTACAGGGACAGACCGGACAAAATTAATGGCTATCGCATGCTCCTTAATGAATGGATTGAGCGGGGCACGCTCTCATCCTGTCTGGGAGGTCGTCCACGTTCTGCTGTGATTCACCAGGATCAAATCCCAGTCTAATTTATGCTGTCACACTTCTGTCTCACCTCATGTTTCTAACTGCCTGCAATGAAAAAAACATGACCTACAGAGCTGCTGATGAAAATACAAAAAAACATTCGGAGAAAAAGGAGAAAGGGGGGAGGGATGGGGAAAATAACTGAAGAGAAACAGAGTGAGAAGGGTGGAGGGAGAGAACACAGAAGAAAGAAAAGGGAAAGCAAGGAATGGGAACATAATGTGGGTAAGAGACAGAAAGACAAAACAGAAAAACGACTATTTCATTTCAAAGCAATCTGTTTAGTAAGAACTTCCACTGGTAAATAAACACACAGCAGCCACACACACACACACATTCAGGTTTGTGTCATACTGTATGTGGGTTATTGATTTTTAAACAACTTCAGGGTAAGATAAAAATCTGAACGGATTTCAGTGTGTAGTGCTCCTTTAAACAAGACCTGCTGCTTCCCCGCTCCTCTAACTCCACATCCTGGAAGGAATGCGAGCTACACACACACACACACACGCATGCACAAAGCAGGGTCAGCTAAATGTTTAAGTGTCCCTTGGGGTCAATTTCATATGATCTCTATCCAGATAACTATAGTAGGTGTGACCTTGTGCACTTCATAGGCTGCCAATTGCAAACACACATGAACTCACACATGTTGCGCTCACACACATACACAAGAACCACAGGCATAAGGATCAGAAAAGTGCTCTTGGACTGGTGTGTTGGGATAAGCTATATTTTCTCAGGGTGTCCTCCATCTATAGTTAAAACATCTATTACTAAATTACCTCCTGGTCTGGATCACATGATAAGAGAGGATCACTGGACAGTTTAGCCTCAGCTCTTAAGCTAATAAAGTTAATGTAATAGCAGATCATAGAGAGGAGCAGCAGGGAGAGTATGTCAGAACGCCTCATTCAGAAAAAGCCACATCTGTTACATTTTAATACATAATATGCTAATAACGCCACATAATGACATATTAACATGCAGCGTGTTCAACTGGAACACAATCGTGGGTTTCTTGTTAAGCGTGCATCCAGATTTTTAACATCCATGACGAAAAACATTGCAAAAACAGCCCACTTTCAGATGAGACTCGGTGTGATTAAATCAGGTTTGCTGAGGTGAGGTTGATTGCAAAGCACACTGGAGCATTATATATTGCGCAGCACCTCGCGCAGCAAATCATCACAGCTTGAAGCGCACCGTTACAACACGTTTATTAAAGCCCCTCCGAAGCGAGGCAGCATCGACAGCGGGGTTGCCGGCGTTGTCATGCTGTCAGGGTGAAATGGCATGATGATATGGAGTTGATATGATCATGAGCGTGATGTAATCTGATTGGACCGAGCCTGCACATCAAACAGAGAGACGGCAGAGGGAGGAAAGATGTTGAAACAGGAGGAGGAGGAGGAGGAGGAGGAGACACAGACGGGTCAGGTGAGGGAAGGGAGATATGGAGATAAAAAGGAGGGCAGAGAGGTGAGGGGAGGCTTGGGGGGTGGAAAGAGAGAAGAGTGATGACGGGGACAGATGGGAAGAAGGTGGGAAGTGGAGGAAGACTTAAAAGTACAACTTGATGGATGTGGGCAGTGATGCAGATTGCAGAAATGTAGATTTTAAAGAAGTATTTACTGATAAACAATGGTTGACTTAGTGAATTTGTGAGCTAGAATGAAAATGAAGGTTTTCTTAGTGGATTTTGCACCAATTCTGCAACGATATTAAGCAAAAAATATATAAAAGCTGCTTTTTTAAGAAATAAGTTAAAGAATAATAAACATTATCATGCATTACAAATATTACATTGTTAACCATTTATTGAAATTAACAATAAACAATAAAATAATAGATTAAAAAAAACCTTCAGCATCAGCACCATATGTTCACAATCATTTTTAGAAATATGTAAATATATAGCTAAATAAACATCTTTAAATGTTCCATATCATTCAACTACAATTCGATAAAATAAATAAACAAATAAATAAAAAAATTATGACACAATTTCTTTATCACAGCAAGCATTATTTTTTACATTAAAAGTTTTTTTGTTTCTTTTTTTTTAAGAGGTTTCACATCAATACAGATAGATAGTGATGTATCTATAATAAATAAAATCTGCCTACAAATAAATCTATCCGGCTCTATTAAAAGTAACAAAAGTTGGGGTGGAAAATGTGGAATGGGATCCTGCCTGGAAGGCACAAGAAGGAGGAGTGGATGGCTGTGGGATAGGCGGGTGAAAGGTAGAGGGGAAAGACCAGAGAAGAGGACTTACCTTGACCCTGTGCCTTGCAGGGGTAATGAGAAACCAGGGCCAGTAACACCAGGGGAGCCCACAAGCACCATCTAATCTGCCCTGTTGACAACATCCTTACAACCAGCAGCCTAGACCTGCATGGAGAGAGAGAGATGGTATTGTTGAGAAAAAGAGGAAAATGCAAAGCAAAGAGGCGAAAGAAAGCAAGAAAAAAAAAGACAGAAAGAAAAGGGGAATTTCAGAAACTCCATGAATGCCATTCAGCTGCAGAGGGGCTCTGCTGCTCAAGGAGAACCCACCTTGCCCACACAGTCCCAGAGCTCTGATCTGGAATCAGTTAACTCCTGTTCAATACCCACTTTGATACAATTACAGAGCAGCAGTTTGACGGTCTAGACTGACCGCAGGGCAGTGGTCGAGCCTCCCGCCCACATAGAGCAGGCTGAGGGGGAAACAGTGGAGGACTTTGTTTGAGGGAAGAGAGAAGGAGAAGTGAACAAAAGAACGGACAGAAAAAAAAAGATGGAGGACAGTGTGTTAGACGAACAGAGAGAGAGAGAGCACTTTGATTGACAGTCCAGCGAGGGAACATTTCATGAGAGCCATTGTCGGACGGCAAGAGCAAACACAACAGCTCCTCTCCTCTCCTCCCTATCTCATCTCCTCCTATCACCCCTCACTTTTTATTCTCTGCACCCCCTCTCTCTCTTCCGCTCCTCCTTCACCACCTTCACCTCCTGTTCAGTCTGCCACTCATTATTACACACCGGGGGATGGACGCAGGCAGACAGATTTATCTTTTCTCTTCTTGGAAACACACACTCCCTGACAGTTGAATGAATAAAACAGCACATGCAACAAAAGTTGTTTCAAGATTTGAATCATTCTGTGATGTGGAGGTAACCCGGTGATCTAAAGAGGACGGCCAGCTCCTGCAACTCAGACGGTGTCAAAAGGCCAGAAATATGACAATGCATAGTGATAGGCACAAAATACTCCAGGAAATAGGATTGGGCTTTTCTTTTCTTTTTTTTTTTTTTTTTTTTTTTTAAATAAATCAGCCTGAGGACATGAAGAGGGAAATGAGAAAGATTAAACAAATGATTCTCTCTAAAACACACACAAATGAGAGTTAATCTCCCTAAATAGAGATTAGACGGTCTCAAAGTGAGGTTCAATTAAAATTTCTCTCTTTACTTATGGACTGAAACAAAAACGCAAATCGCAGCTAAACTTAAATCACATTGAGCAGAAAGTTTCTGGCGTTTGTGTAATTTTCCAGTCCAAAGAGGGTCGACTTTATAACGGGATAATTAAAACCAGGGCACAGGCGTCGCCGTCATTAAAAAATTAGGCAGTCTACATGTCTAATGTGTATGCTTTTTACAGGCTATTTGTGGATACTGTTTGCAGACATACCCAAATTTAATGAATTGTAGTTAAAGACCGTGATTGCTCTCGCACGCACTTGTTTCTGAGAGACTGAAAGAAAAAGAAATAAAATAAAAATAATTCCACCTGCCTGTGAGAGTGCACAAGTTTGATCCACTGACCGTATTTCAGGATTTGTCTCCGGTGATAATTTCAAAGTGTTGCTCCCTGCTTTAAATGAAGTTTCGTCGCCAGATTTGGGTCAAACTATGAGATTTATTCAAATGAAGTCGTTGAGTTCAAACACTCCAGCGACGCACACCTGAGACTCAGTCAGTCAGTCACACACGCGCAAAAATGAATGAAAACGTCTTTACCTCTCCAGTCATCAATTCAATGCGTCCTTTTATCCCCAAAGGAAATCCTCTGAATACCAAAGACTGCTGGGTTCCCTTTTTCTTCTGACTCTTTCTCTCCCCCTCTTTCTTTTCTCTCACTCCTTCTCTCCGGATACAATTCGGTCAGTCCGGAGTGGGTGTTTCTTCTTCTCCTCTCCTCGTTATTCAGCCATCCCTCCCTCCAGCTATTCCTCCCTGTCCCAACCCTTTCCTTCGCCCCGGTTCATCTCAGAGAGAGAGAGAGAGAGAGAGAGAGAGAGAGAGAGAGAGAGAGAGAGAGAGAGAGAGAGAGAGAGAGAGAGA
>JAOWBC010001592.1:11003462-11014763 GCA_028566105.1 Hypoplectrus providencianus
CTCTCTTATTTTGGCTTCTGTCACTGTTATGAGAGGGATTTTTTATGGTTATTAATTACTTGATCTTGGCTTGTAACATCTACATTGGTATTGCTTTAATTGGACCAACTGGGCTTTTCAAACCTTAATGTGATCTTATAATATATGCCACTTGGTGAAAGCTTTCATCCCAGGCTTTCTGAACGCAACATTTTTAGTGTGTTGGCCCCGGCTGGGATTGGACTCCTACAGTAGCTTTGGCAGTGTGACTGTGATTCTGTATGCAGCAAGCACGTCGTATCAACACAATATTCTCTACGGTCCCTTGAAAAGAACAAAATTCACAGCTAAAAATGCCCACAGCTCAATTAGAAACATCATTACTGTTTGCCACACATTTGTTCTAACACAGACAACTTTGAGTAATTGAATTGAGAATTAGAAACCTACACAATCACTCTAACTGGTGTGTAAAAGTTTGCCGCTTGTACTTATTCTGTTAAATAAACACATTTCTTATCAGTTGATTCACCGGGTGGAGGTGTAAATGTTATAACCTCATCTCTTTCTTCCTGGTCTTTCCCTCGAGCAGAAACTGTCCAGCAGGCTGTCAGTGTGTGTGTGTGTGTGCGTGTGTTTTCTAATTTCCTGTGTGTATGTATCAGTCTGTTTACCGAGCAGAAACACACACAGAGACAGATAGATGAGCGGATGGAGGCGACGCAGAGGTTGGTGGCTGGGCTAATCAATGAATGCGTGTGAACACAGTGAATGGACAGATAGGTGGATGAAAGGTGGCGATGGTCTCATCTGATAAGGCCTGTTCTAGTTAGTGCATCTGTCAGTCTGCTTGGGGGATGAAAGGATGAAGAAAGAGAGCGAGAGATAAGGGAGCCGGGGGGGCTGTACAGCCACCGTGAGCAAAGTTTCGCAAGGTATTGACAAAACTGTGTGGTGTAGGTCAACACTTCAGAAAATTTTGCAACTCATCGCCATTATTAGCATTATTAGTTGTCAGATGTGTGCAGTCTGGAATTTTGATCTGCAGAAGGTCAGACAGTGAACACAGTCAACACCATGATAAATAATTAAAAAATGAAATAAATAAATAAAATAATAAATAATGATGTAAGAGCAGGTGCAAATAGACTGAATGGGGATAAATGAACATTAGCAACAATAATTTCAGAATTGCAACTTCTGCTACTGGAGTGTTTTAATTAATGTGGAACAAATTTACACTCAGACCAAACCAAACTGGACAGGTTCAATAAATAATATGGTGGTTGCTTGTTTACATCTATAAAGATGTCAAAGAGGACTCTATTGAATGAGTTATTTGTGGAGTAATGTTGAAATTAAGAAGAAGAAAACAAGATAAGTACATATAGTACAGATTGTGTTACAGTACAGCAGCACCCCCTGTTGGTATCTGTTTGGGAGTACATCTAAAGAAAGGATGTCATATTTGACTTTTGAGCAGTCCAGGCAGGGACATATACCATATACAGTTAATTTTCACCTGTCTACATTAGAGATCTGCTGCAGCCCCAACAGTCTCTAAGGTCCTCTGATCAGCTGACTTAGGACGATTGGAGACTGTGACCAAGACTTGTGATTCTAAACTTTGGATCTCTCACCCTTTGGTCTTAGGAGCCATCTGTTGAGAGCTTAAGACAAATTGTTTAAACTAGCCTTTGTGTTATTGCCTGTTTTTGTTTTTTACTGATCATGTAACTGACCCAGAAATAAATGTTATTCCAAAATGATTTTTCATGTCTAATGTTGTGAAGATGACTCCATACATGCAGAGTAGAATCAGTTTGTTTAATAAACACACTTAATCAACAGTTTAATACATCAGAACATCAGAATGAGTTTCAGCTGCATTGTCAAAAACAGACTGTGGTACTGTGAGCTTATATTGCGATAAAACCAACATTTAATCTCTGATAGCGGAGAAAATAAACACACTGAAAATGTTTGGGCCCTCAGTTCGGCCTCATGAGGTGAACAGAAAGCCAAAGAATCCCTTTAATAATCGAGTGAACCCATCATCAGAGACAATACCAACAGCACAATGTAGAGGATGGCGGTGAAATACATTCTGTCAGACCATTGCTTTTTAAACTGCTGTTGTGCTATTTGAAAGTAGTGTCCATAAAACACCGATTGTCTGTGATCGCCCAGCACAACAAGCATTTTCAATACTCAAAATCAGAGATAAACAGATCTGGGAACAGAACAAGAGATTAGATGGCCACCAAATGTGATTAGCAGCAAAATGAGGTGTTAAGGCAAATGCTTTCAGGCTTATTCGTTGAATAGTCAGTGAACCCGTTTCAGCCAGCTATGACCGCAAAGAACTCCTTCAAGACTTTATAATACATACTGTGAACACATACACTTCTGCCTCACGTCTGCATATTTGTAACTGGAAAAATTAAACTGCGATTAAAGTGAACCTGCAAACGGCCTTCAGACAAACAGGCCACATTTCTTAGCTCCTTTATCAGAATCACAACCCTGCAAACAGATCATTTGCAGTTTAAAGAACAAATAATTGAGGGAAAACTGCACTTAACAGTCACTACTGTCTGTCGTGATTATTGTCATGTAACCTGCAGAAAGAAGTCCAGGGTCCATATTATATCTTCTCCAAACACAGCAAACCCAAATCATCAAAAATAATTATGAGATTACATGAACAATGTTAAAATAATATGTTGTATGAGTGGGCAGCTTTAACAAATAATGTTATGGATGTTTATCAACCAGTTAGCAACACAAATGTACAGCATTCCTGAGAGGCAACAAAAAAAAATACTTGGTTAGGGTTTGCTTGTTGTTTTGGTCACAATATGCTGAAGTGCAAAACTATCCATAGAAATAGAATGAGACTAGAATGTACATTCACATTCAAATCAATGGTCATTTCACCTGCAACACTGCCATTAGTGACTAAACTTTAGTAAAGCTTCGATATAAACCGACGTTAGCAAGCTATAGACTCACTGACATACTGTTTTTCAGTAATGTCAAAAGGAGCAGTCAAGAAGTGTGATGAAATCAGCTTCAAAATGAAAACAAGTTAAAGGATCATCCACATACTCTTGACATAGGAAACCACATTGCTATCACCAACGACCTTATTTGATGAACTAACTAGCTAGCTAAATCGCTAGGCATGAGCTAGTTAGCTAGTTCGCTTGCTAATTCCACCATACTTTCAGGCTGGTGGGAAGCTGCCTCTAGTGCACTTCAGCCTTTTGTGGCCTTAATAACATTACGACAACAAAAACATCACAAAACCCCTTTTCACAGGAGAAAAACAATCTTGGCTAAACCTTTTTTTCATTTGCCTCTCAGGGCTCCCGTACAAACTTCTGTAAATTTATTCCATAGCAATTTTATAAGCTTCATATTTATACAGTTGAGGAAGTTTGGTTCTATTAAAGTTTTCCTGGAAATGGGAGAGCAATGCAGAAGCGTGTCGGAAACAAAGAAAGCCCAAATCTACTTTACTTCTGAAATGATTTGTCAGATAACTCAGTCCTACATGTCAATGGACTAAAGAAGCCCTTCGGATTAGAAGCTAATGCTACAGAAGCACAGATTTACAGGAATCATGCATTTCATTGGGTATAACATCTAAGCACATTGAGGGAAAACCAATGAGATGTCCACCGAATACCTCACTTCAAATACTTGGAGGCAGTTGACTGAGACATACAGTGTGAGTTACCTCTACAGTTTGGCAATAAAGATTTCCTGGATATATGTTGTATGTTGAATATAAAAAAAATTACTGCATTTGTATTTAGAAATAATTCACTTCAGGACTAAATTAAGTACATATTCAATGAACCAGGCAGTGTTGTTTGTCTAGAAGAAAACAAGTTAACAAGTGTTTAACAAGTGTCAGGAGTCGACCATGGATTACACACAAATACTGTATGAGCATCACTTATCCATGCTATTCTTTTTATTATCATATAGTTTTAAATGATTTGTCATGCTAGTATGTCTAAGCACATGATGTTAAAGTCTATAAACATACAGTTATTTCTGATCAAACTATTTAAGAGACTAGAGGTCTAGACACTTACCTTAATGTTAATAGTTAACTTACTGTTAATTTTTTTTAACTGTGGGTTCAACCAAAAATTAGTAAATAATAATTTAGGCAGATGTTCTGCTAGCATTACACTATACTGGAGGTGATGTACATTTTCTTTATGGTTCTCACAAAATAAAAAAAATAAAAGAATAAAATTAAATTAAAATTTAAAAAAAAAAAAAATCAAGATTTTCCCAGTGTCTGTGTCCCATTCTATGTATTAATGAGTAGAAATATTCAAATTCTACACAACTAAGTGCTTTTGTCAATTAAACACAAATGTTTAAGAATTCAAGTGCTAAATGTGTCATTCTACACTTTAATCCATCAAATATATAACAACGTATTGTTACAATTTCTATTTTTAAGGTCAGCTGAATTAGCTGTTTGCTACAAGAAAATGTTTCTAGGTTTATAATTAAATCTGGTTGGCATTGCTTGACTTCAGTTATAATTTAGGATTTATTTGGCACTGCAACTGGTATGAAACAGTCTTAGTATTTTAGTTTTTTTGTTTTTGTTTTTAAGACATTGAAACACATCTTAGAAATTATTCCTCATTTTAGTATTGAGACAAGCATGTAGCCTGGGTACAAACTCAGTTCTCACTGATTTTAAACAAATATTGACAAGAATTTGGTTTGTATGATCATGTTTCATTTTAAAGGATTGTTCACCCTGTGATACCTTGCATAGACAGTTTTATGCACAAAAGGAAATAAGAGCAAAAATGCATGTTTTTGGGAAGTACTAAGCATACCACTGGATCAATGACAGTTAAATTACACTGTGCAGATTGTGTTGGTTAAGCAGTTTAGTTGTTATAATGAGCAGCCTCCATTTACTTCAATTCATCAAGAATTTTCTAACTTTGCTTAACTTTACTTCGCTCACTGTAGAGGCCTGCAAGTTGTTTTTTTTTTGTTTTTTTTTAAAGAATTCCAAATAACATCAGTTCAGTAACTGACATAAAACTGTTCATTTTAGAGGTGAAATAATCCTTAATAAAAACAAACAAAATGTATATACTAATATACACTAGGGGTTATCATAAAAGAAAAACAATTATCTAAGAAAAGTCTCAAAGATTTTTTCAGTGATGTAGCTTTTTTAAGTTTGTACAATGATGACGCTTCATCCGATAAACACCATTTTTCTAAAGCAGGACTTCTTTACTTATTTTGTGCGTTAAGTCTTTTGTAACTTCTCTATATACACTGTGCCTTGTTAATGTCACATAACATTTATCACTGGATTTTTATTTAAGTAAACTAATTCGAAACAGCTAAATCTACCTGGACATCAAATTGTTATTTCCTTTACATGACAAGGGTAGAAATGTGTTTGTTCTCTATTTAACACACTGTTTGCTTAATCAAGGAAAAAACGACCTGAAACGAAAGATTGGTGATTCACGTAATCGGGAGTATAAATTCTCCATCTGTGTGTATCTTCCAGTCTCTCCCAGCAGAGGGCGGTGTTGAACAATCAGAAACTTATGCCTGCTAACTGGGGGAGAGGTCACTCAATGTGTCAGCATGAAATCTTCTTCCTTATTGTTACACTTTCAGCTTGTGCTTGCATCTCCTGACAAACTTCACCTCTCATCCTTTAAACACACGAATCATGCTCAGCAACGGATTCATCAAAATAAAAATAAAACAAACATGGCTCTTGCTTTTCCGAACACAAAGTCTGGGACCTCTTCATTAACACTGAGTCTTTGTGGGCACATTGAAGCAGTTGGATCAACATGTGTAGAAGATCTGGCTCCTGCACTTTTCTTCTTTGACGCGCGTGCCTCTAAATTAAATCAAAGTCCAACCTGCATGTTTTGATTATGGGTTGAATCATTTACTTGACTTGAACACCCACATTCTTAATCCCAGTCCGTCTCCCAGTCATCCTCCTTGTCCAAACAACGCTGGTACAGAGAGAGTTGTGTCTCAAGTCGTCTGCGTTGCTCTTTCACTGTAGTTTAGAGGTCAAGTACTAAACCTTGTCATCCCCACGTTCTTATTGAAATAATCTTCTATGAGTGTGTCTGTCGCGACCCGCCTCAAACTTATGTTTCCTCCATCACCTCCATGACGATTGTCCGGGGTCCGGTTAGGATCAGGTTGCTGACAGTCCGGTAGTCTTGAGAGAGAACGTTCAGCCCGTTTACCGACACCACAAAGTGACACACCTGAGAAAAAGACAGACAGACAGAAGAGAGGTGATACATGCTTTGGCTAGAATTCTTTAAACTTTGACACAGAACCAAAAATGAGTCAAACCAGGGTGATGGAAGGAGGAGAAGCATGAGAGGAAGAGAGGGATTAGAAACTGACAAATACTGAGTTGAGAATCTGTCTTTTGGGAGTAAAAATACCACCATTGCTTCACTTTGGATCTGTGGGAGGACAATGTTATGTAGTATTTGGAATGAAATCAACATTTTGATCTGTGGGGGAGAAGTGGATTATGTGGAGAAGCTGGAGAAGTTTATATGGATATTTTACAACGTTTTTACTGTGATTCTGGGTATTCGTTGGAGCCACTGTGAATTATCTGTAACTGTCTTTAAGCCTTTAATTACCTCCAGAGCCCAGAGCTTCAAAAGCATTGGTTTCACTGTGTGTGAACTGATTTGTACTAAAGTAGTTGTAAATATGCTTAAGATATATCAAAAAATGACATAATGGCGGCCTGTAATGAGCTGTAATTAGTTTTTTTGGGGGGGGCAAAGACTTTAATGAGAAAATTAATAAAACTCTTATGTCGGAACTAGTGTTAATGTAATACTTCAATTAGTAATGGGACAAAACACTATATGTTATTAACACAAGAAAACTCTCATATTATTTTATTCAGCTGAAGAGAAAGAGAAGAGGGATGAAAAGGCAGCACTGAGTGAGTGACAGGAGGCGGGGCTATAACTCCCTGCAGCAGCAGAGCTCTGATCCCTTTTCTACCAAGGCAGTTTGAGGGCCAGTCTGAGGAGCTGACTAATCCTGAACCAGTTCCTCGTGTTTTGACAGTCAAAGAAACAAGCTATTATTGAGATGAGCAGCACAAATGTGTTATACGAATTTGTGTTATTCGAATTTAGTTGCCAATACAGGCTCATAAAGCCAGGAGCAGCATTTCAAAAGACAACGCAGTCTGCCGCTGTTACTGTTGGAAAAGTAAGCCGGTTGGGGCTGACTGGCATCAGGTTCCTGTAATTTTTCAGGGCAGGACACCTTTAAAAAATATATTTTTGCTGCAGCCAACAAAACAAAACACTAATCAGATAAAACAGCAATAATAACATACTCGAAGCAAACAAGGAGAGTGTTCGCTGACATAGTATCACCAGGTTCAACAGGACAGCCATGCTCAAATCACGCCCGTGTCACGCCTGCTCCTCGCCCTCCTTATCTTTATTTAACCACCGCTCCAACTCGCACGCTCTGATAGAAATAAGACTTGTTGCCTGAGCTGCCCTCTAACTGCTGCTCTTGCAACACGACGAGGCCGTTTCTGCTGCTGCTGTGGTTGGCTTTAGATTTTTGCAAGCTATTACAGGCGCACACACGCAAGTACACTCCCAATCCATTGGCTCCCAAACGTTTTCCAAAAGCTCTGCAAGATGCAGAAAAAAAACAAAGTCAGGGAGAACAAAAGCACATAATCATCCTGATAATTAAATTGCCAATAAATCAACAAAGCACAGACCTGGAGTGCTGAGTGATGATGGAAGAAAAACCTTTACAGATGTGTTTCATGGCCTTAGCACAGGAAACATTTTACAGGGAGCCGCTGTTTAAACCCCGACTGTTCCTGGTATTAACTCGTGTTACATACAGGTTAATGTTTACTTTCACAGGAACTATATGCGGCCTTGATTAATGTTTCAGCAAAGTAGAGACGAGAATAGGCAGAAGGCATAAAGGGAAAGAGAGATTAAGAGTGATAGAGGAAAAAAAATCCCAGACTGTTAATCCTGTGCTGCAGAGGAATTTCAGACTCTCACTGTAATCACATCTAAACCCTTGCAGACTATATATCCCAACTACTTGCAAACCAAAGTACTCTGGCCACAGACTCTTCCTCTCCTCTTTTTTGTTTCCCTCTCGGTTCCACCTTTCCTTTCAATCTCTTGAACTGTCTCCAACTGCAACACCTCCCCCCTCTTTCTCTCCCACTGATGCTTCTCTCCTTTCAGGCTGTTGGGGTTGTTAGTCTTGGCTGGGGCCCAGCTGCATAAATGGATCCTTGCACTCAGAGGGTTAAAATCACTGTTACACAGAGAAAGGACAGACTCAGAAACTGGCATGACGAGAAGACGAAAAGGACAACACATGTTGAGAGGCCTCACTGAGATAGCCATGCAAAAATAAACAGCTCTATGCAATATGAAGAAAATCTTTACAATAATACTCAGATGATGGGCGAATTGGCGTTTACATATTTGCGTTTATGCCTCTACAGGAATCAGAAAAACTGGGATAGATTGGCTGGATTCAAACAACGCTCCGTTGGGCTCCCTGGCTGGTTTGGTGTTTTAAGGAAATAGTTTGGAAAATATGCTTTCTTGCCAAGAATGACTGAAAGCCCAAAATCTAATCCAGAGCCAGACCAATAAATATTAATCAGGCTACAAAATGATCTGGTAGAAATCTGACCTGAATCTAAAATAGGTTGGGGCAATCTATTCTGTGTAAAAATCAGGTGTAAATCTCAAACCCTGCCCTTTTTTTTATTTCTTGCCTCGGGCAGACTTCATGGAGTCTTCGGGTCTCCTGGCAACGTTTTAGTGTCGAGAAGACTCCGGGGTCTCAGCAAGAATAATGATGCATTCATGTTACGTCAGAATAATTGGAAAAATTAGTTCTCATCTGGGGACAATAATGGGAACACCCCATCAAGATGGCAAAACAACTCAGAGTTGACAAAAGTTTTGGTGCACCACTTGCAATATTACACAGACAGATGAAGAGCAAATGTTTTTTCACATGTAATTTAATGGACAATGGGGTTAAGCAATATTTGTAGTTATTTCAGGGAATACATGTTTATCCTTCTGAGCAATAAAATACAATACAGCTTTTTTTTTTGGGAGCCCGAAGAACAACTTCCCAGCTTCTCCTTTAAGAGAGAATGAGAATATTTGGTGTTTTGTGCACGTCTCAAGTTTGTGCCTTCACCTTAAACACTATACTCACATATAGGATTAAAAGATTAAATAAATAATAATTTTAGCCATTCTGGAAATTACAACTTGCTGCACTTTCTTAATTATTTTACTTTTAAATCATCTTCAAATGTTCGACTTTCGGGTTCATGGGCTAATGTAAGAGAACATACAGTTCACTTCACACAGGTAATGGTGTGCAAACACACAGCCTGCTCTACCTACTGCTATAGAAAAGTGCATTAGAAGAGGCTCTAAGAGGGATGCATCGAGCAGTTACATAAGTACTCACATCCATTATGGTGAGGACCATGCAGTGTGTGTGTGTGTGTGTGTGTGAGAGGTGGAAAAAGATCCAGAGACGCAGTGTATGAAAGTGTATGGAGGATGAGAACTGTGAAGAGCTCCGTAATGATTTTTACTACCTCCGCCATGAGTTCAATGGGTGTGTGTTTCTCCTTTGGCCTTTTGCCTGCATGGCCATGCCAACAGCTCACAGCACAGCAATCCCTCTGCTGGATTGTGTTACTGCTTAATTACAGTCCAATAAAACTACTCAGGTGAAGTCAAACAGGAATAACCCTCTAGGAACTGCGGGGAGTGCAATGAACTCCTCGTAAATAAACGGTTGACATCGTAACACAGTCACACACACTGCTGCACAACAGGAATGTAGTCCAATAGACAGTGGAAATCTAATATTTCTAACCTAATAATGTGGTCTTGTTTTGTTCTTTTGCCCTCACCGCAAAAAAGATAATACATTTAACAATTGGGAGTAATAATGTATCAGTCACACAATCTCAGGTCAACAGATCTAATCACACACACATAAAGGCGGACGCTTTATGAGGACGCATTTCTGACCGGCTGGGAACCGGGACACGTGTTTCCATGGTAATAAAATATGACAGTTAACAGTAACAAAAGCAGAAGTGATATTATTTCCACTGACTGTTTCCTCTTTCAGTGCTGCCTCTTAAGATCCTCTACGTCCTTCCTGATCCCGCACACTCTTCACTCCTCAGCTCATGCGTCTCCTCGCTGACATCACTCCAATTTAACATCCTCTCTTTATATTTGTCGGCAGAGTTTCATTTCCCTAGCATCTGAGTGTGAAAACGGCAGTAGCTTTGTAGCATTTTTTTAAATTTCAGCTGGTAAACTGCATGCTTTTTTTTTTTTAATCACTGCATAAGTGCAAACTCTGTAGCGCCAAACTGTCACATGTTTTTAAAAGTGTTGTCATATTGTGGTTTCTGGTCGATTCTGACATTTGACAAAGTCCCCTCTTTTCTCTTCTCCTCTTCCTGGCTCCTGCGGTTTTGTTTTCATTCAATCCTTGCTCTCTCCTCCTATCTCCATGTTGTGGTTTAAGTCGCCCTGCTCCGCATTCCCAGGATTCCTTGCTGCCACTCTGCTTACATACTTTCATGCCAGCTGCGGCAGCAAAGCCACCGCTGCACAGTTTTCCCTCTTCTTGACTTTTTTCCTCCCTCAACACTTTTCAGTGTTTACAGCTCCTGTTACGACGATCTTGCTCATTACAGGATATGTCCCTGAACACTTCTTTCAAATCCTTCCCTATTCCTCTTTGTTATTCATCCTTTTAACACTTCTCTCACAGTCTGCCCTTTTATCTAACAGTATATATTTAAATGCATACTGAATATCCAACTATAAAAACTTGAACTCTGTTTAAACAAGTACTGTTATTGTACTTTGTAACAACTTTACTTATCTCAAATATAAAAGCAGTGTAAGTTTTAAATTCAGTCCTTAAGACATAAACAAAAAGAACCCCTATAGCATTGCAGGTCTGCAGTCACTGAGAGTAACAAAATCTAATATCAACATGTATGAATGTCTCCAACATTACCACTCTCACTCTCACACATGCACAGCAGAAAATGCTGCATCTGAATCTGTAAATCCATCCTACAAACAGTGTCATAAATCCTGCTTTCTTTCTTCACTCGTACCTCACTAATAAGTAGACGATGAGGCGCACTGGGGGTCACTGTGCTTTCAGGACTACATA
>JAOWBC010001592.1:11025851-11048306 GCA_028566105.1 Hypoplectrus providencianus
CCCCCCCCCCCCTGCACAGGCTAATACATACATGCACACACACTTTTACCTGGTTTGGGTCAGGATTTCTTTTAATGGCCTGTATTGTAACACTGATACTAAAGCATTGAAACATCTGGTGCTTGCTATGCCTTTAATTGCCTTTATTTAATGAGGTGCTGCAAACACACATTCACAGAAGCGAGAAACCTATTTCATTACTCATTAATGAGTAACGAAACACATTAATTCTCTTCTGAATCAAATAAGAAAAACACTTTGGTCACACTACTAGAGAGATTGCACAATTTCAAATACGCACTGACAACAATATCTGTACACTTTTTGCCTGAAGATGTTTCATCTTCAAATCTATATAATATAAAGAAATGACCACATAAAAAGCATATGTCTCACATTCTCACAAATAATATGATAGCCCTGTGCCTTGCCGCCACAGCCTGGAGAACTTGTTGACCTCCTGATACCATACCCGTGACATTCAGTTCACATATTTCCCGTGTTTATTACTCAGTAACATTCAGAAACTGCTCACTCCTGAGTGTAGACAGGTCAGGTCAGTCACAGGAGACACTGAGAATCAAGACCAGTGAAATACAATCCGAGCCAGTATGAGATATAATGTAGGTGAGATAAGGTCAGCTGGGAGCCCAAAATAAGCTGAAACAAGTTTAAGGAGTCAGACTATTTAGACTTTTTATATCTACCATGCTTAAGTGTTCTGCTCTGTGTTGAAAACTGCTTCAAGGCTGAACTACTCTTGACCTCGACAAGGACTTTTTTAAGATAGGACCAAAGGGGTGTGTTTGGATGCGCAGATAGGGCTTTAATCATATTATAAATCTACAAAAGACATCAGATTGCATGACCTCAAAAAGCAAAGAGCCAGGACAGTAAAAGGAGTCACCACAGACACCTAGCAGTGCTCATTAAAGGGATCGTGCGGGTGTGACGGTTGTATCTTTTATGGGTCATCAATTCGTCAATAACAGGACCTTCAGTCATAAAATGTTGACATTTGAGATTAAATTTCCTAAATGTTGTATACAATAATAAAATAATGCTTGTTTAATACTGTGGAGAATTCAAATCATTTCCAGTACATAAAAAATAGCTTCCCGGTGTTCCTCACCGTGCTGGATGATGCCGTGCTCCAGAAGCCTCCGCCCCAGCTGCTCCGCCTCCTCCCTGGTTGCCATCTCCCCCTCTTGAAGCAGCCAGTCGATGAACTCGGAGGCCACCAGCGCCCGCTCGAAGGTCCCGCCCTCCTCCTCCCTAGTTTGTAACAGGTTGTTTTCTGTGTTCATCAATCTGGGGAGCGAAGAGAGCATGGATTTGTTACGGTGAATGGTTAGGAACAGAGATGGCCTGATAACATGTAATGAATAACATTGTTAGCTAATTCCATAAATGAGAAAATGAGAGCACAAAAATAGCAAAATAAACATCATTACTTTTCATTTAAAAAAGAAAAAAAAGAATAACTAACACTAATATTTCTGAATGACACCAAGAAATATTTTCTACATTGTATTTTATTTTCAAAAAAGCTTTCATAAGGGCACATAACAAAAAGCATAAACACTGATACCAATATGCCGTTGACAGGCCACTAATATCTGTCAACTGATATTTCAGTCAGACTCTAGCAAAGTACTGGCTATAACTCAACACTTAATGTGGTTTATATCTCAAAAACACAGCAGCAATACTAAGTACTGGCTCAGCTCAACCTTAGAGTGAGACAGATTTGCAATTTGTACTAAGAAATTACAATCAGAAACAAATTCACCAATTGCAATCAATTTGTTTTTATATTTTGAATGAGTTTAGCATCTACAGTGCAGTGTTCCTTACTGTATCAGGACAAGCAAAGTGAATATGCTACAACATTAATTTTGCAGCTCTGGCTGATGTCTCCATAGCAACAGCTGGCAACACCCGTGCACTCTGGTAGAGTTATTTACAGTGCAAGTTTAGCTGAGTAGAAAAAAATGTGAGTTTTCAAAAATGCTGCAAAATTAATGACCAATAGCCATGATATGACCCTAGTGCTGTTTAATTATCCAAGAGATGTTCAGTGAAAGAGGGTTACTGGGAAAAGAAGGAAGAAAAGTGGGAGTTTCCAGCAGGGAAAGTCAGACCAGCAGCTCCGCTCTGTAATCTGCACAGTGGAAGTGCCCAGAAACTGCACTGTAACTATCTTCAGGTTAGCACTTGAGCCACATAGGAATCTAACTAACTAAATTTATGTTATTCCTACAGCCTCATACACCAAAAACCAGATTAGCATGATAACCAAGGGCTTTTGTTGTAATTATGCCTTGTTAACTGACAACAAGTGTGGGTTTGGATAAGATTTCATAAGATTTTCATCTGAGAAATAGAAAATATCACAACAGGGGTAGAGTTTCACTGCTGGGTTTCCACTGCTTCATTTAGAAATGAGTGTAATTCAGAGGATTACATGAAGCTGGTTTTATCTCTACTGGATGACACCAGATGACAGATACACAAACAAACCAAATCAGTCAAGTACACACATGCACAGAGCAGAACTGCAGACTGTCTCTCTCTAAATACACACTCACGCCCGTCACTCACACACAATCAGTGTCACCTGAACATTCACACAGTATAAATCAGCCAGGAGGTGGTTATTAAGAAAAAGAAAGCTTTCTGTGATACACCTCTGCATGTCACAACATGTGCTCACAATGAGCTGTGCCACCAGAGAGGCGGAGATACGAAACCTTCCACTTTTTTGTTGGCTGTGTTTTTGCTGGCACAGTTTACATTCCCACATTCTGTTTTAATGGCTATCAATCATTCACTGAACTGTCGACTCTGCACACCAAACTGTTTAACGCAGGCAGGGAGATGCCATTTATAAGATTTGGAGGCAAATATAACTAAAATGATGGAAGGTGGGTGTAGGTGTTATCTATCAGTTTTAGGGTTCCTGATAGGCAGATTCTGTGACCTTTTAAAAGAGTCAGCCGAGCTCACCGTCTGCAAGTTTGAGCTACATATTTACCCTGATCTCCTTATCTTACTCTCAACCAGAAAGAAAATGGGTGTATATTTGTCTTGCATATCTGGCCGGACAAGAAAGCAGCAGGTTTACTGTGTGTACATTTCACGGGATGATTGATGCTGAATGAGAATTCTGATATGTGAATTTATACTAAATTAAACTATGGCATCAAAAGCTTTGGATTCTTTCTGCTAGTGCCATCCTGTCAGTGTGGTTCATTCATCTAGGACTGAAGAGCTGCAGGCCCACATATCAAGAGAGGAATTACATCGTCATTAAACCTGGTCCCTGGGTGACACCGTAGTCCTCAAAGTTCAACTGCGGGTTGAGTCAAAAATAGAAATGAAGTCTAAATACATTTTAGAAAATGTGTTGAGGAGCTCACCCTGGATTACTAACTAACCCTAACCTGTGTAAAGTCACGGACTACAGAATACTTTTTTTTGTTTAGATGTCAGATTTGGATTGATTAGAAGCTTTCGAGGGGTGATGGCATACATCAGCAGCAAACTTCATATTACAGATGGAGTGGACACAATGTTCCATGAGACATGTCTGTGTACATAATGCCATTTAACCTATTTAAACATGCTAAGTCAACAGATCATGTTGTGTTAGCTTAAAGGGTTTGCGCAAAGCGTTCAAACAAAAGCACAATGCTTCCAATAATAACAGTAGCACAGCAGTGAGTATAACATGAGCCATACAGTATATTATGCAAGACTTGATACTGTATGTACAGTATGTTAACGGATCATGAGACCTCAAAGTGGGACGAGGCGCGAGCTGCCGTGACCTGGATATGCACTCAGAGCGGTTGTTCAGTCAGCATGGCTAACTCTGCTGGAGTGGTGCCCACTGAGATGTGGTTGTAGGACCACCAGGCTTTTACCTGCTTTCAGATTTGGTCTTGCATGAAGGTGGGGCAATGACGAGTCTCTGGGGCGTTAAGGGACATGTGACAGCACTTTAGAGTAAGCAAGTCTGTGGCAGAGGCAGGCAACAGTATCAATGAAAGAGGATTCAAACTAAAAAACACATTCAACAATTAATTTTGAAGACAGACGGAGAATAATCTGATCTGAACTTTTTTTCTCACTTTTAATAATCTAAAGCAGAACCCCTGTCTAAATATAGCTTATTTCTAGGCAAAGCCAAAGTGAAGGACATCCAATTATAATGGCCTTATAATTTTATTCACTTAACAAAGTTTCCCCATTTGACTAATGAGAAGGGCCCCTACAGCTTTATATTATTGAGCATTGTATCTTTATATAGCAAAGTTTGTGCTCTTACTGTATATATACTATAATGCTACTAGTTTACTCATTATGATAAAGAACAGTGAGGCAACAGAATGATTTATATCGACCAAACAATATAAACCTTTCTATCCTATTCTTTAAAAAAAAAATGGAATTAAATTTGTAGTTGTTTCCTACATGACCGATGTCCCAGAATATTTATAACATCATCACTTCCTCATTTCCCCACTTATCTGCCACATTTCAGCTACATTGCGGCCACTTGTCAGCTAAATGACTCAGCACAACATAACTGCATACGCCCTGAGCTTTTAACCTTTAATGACATAATTTGTTCTTGTAAAAGCCGCATTATCTGGACAGCTCTTAATCTCAGTTACAGTGACCTTATGGAACAACACATAAATGATAACATTCCTTAATGTACTTATTGAGACTTTCAGAAGAGATTAACATTACTTGAAGATAATCTAACCCACTTACAATATGAAATGATCACATGCCTTTAAAGTAACTTTGTTAAATAGTGTTTATAGACTTAATTTCTTGCTAAAAAAATAAAACATTCCTGCAGCCATCAAGGGTCATGTGGAGACATTAGGATCGACTCTTTAGCAGAGAAAACAGCTGATTGGGTTAGTCAGCCACTATCAGCTGTAACTAAGCGTTCAGTGGCACAGACATGATTTTCTTCATAACTGTGGAACACACGATACACCAGACATGCTTGCAAAGTAAAGGTTGTGTTGCCCTCTCTTGTTTGAGCAGCATGGTTCTTGTGTCAGACATGTGATGGATGTCTGGAATGCAGAAAATGGTGACTAATAATGTAAAGTGTGTGCAATTTGCAGTTAATGGGATAAAACAAGCATCACAGTCCTAAAGGAGCATTTTGTAGGAGTCTATACTGAGGCGTTTTCTAGCTTTGAAAACATATGGAAGCGATAAGCAGCATCGCCCGTCTTTTTAACCCTCTCACACACTACAAAGTACAAATTCATGCAGCAAATGTTGATGCACAAGCATAAATAAGGAAGTGTGCATATTACACAAGAAACGTGCCTGCAGGGCTTGAACCTAAACTTGTGATATTTTTTCTAAAGAATTAAAGCTACATTATTGACAAAGGAGAAAGGTGCTGAAAGCACTCTGTGCCTGAAGTGACTGAGTTAAACAACTTTTTAACCTCAGGTAATAGCTTGATTTTTCATCAATCACATTCACATTAAAGTTTAACACAAGTCTTATGATGAAGTTAATCATTTGATACACTGACAGAAAACTGGGCAAAGCCATCTTTGCTCAGTGAATCTACGCTAGCTCAGGTTTGATTCAAGTGTTTGGATTATTTATCCAAAAGGTCAGATTTTTCATTTAATAGTTCAATATGACCATGACTAAATTATACACAAGGATTCCATTCATCAACAATATACATACACATACACGTCTAAACAGTCAAAATAATGCTTTAAAAGGACTGGCCTTTTCACTAGCACTGTCTCCTAGGAAATACTGTCAAAACAACTGCTTTCCTGAGGTTTGTTTATTGGAGTTTGTGTATGCTAATCGGACAATTGACAGAACCAGAGATCAATGTGTGTCTAGGGATGGCTGTTTATTTTTCCAATGGAAAAGCTAGATGTGCATGTGGCTGCAGGGCAGAGAACTTGTGAACATGCTAAACATACAGTACGTTAGGTCGCATTTCCAATGCATGGTAGAGCACAGCTCCAACTAAGCTGAGAAGAGGTGGAGTTAAAGCGCTACGCTATGGAAATCAGCCAAGAATTCCCCCTACAGCACACTGACTGGGTATTTTCCATAATGGTAAATAACTGTCAGTAAACGACGAGGTACAAAAAGGCAAAAACCATAACAATACAGTAGAAATGGACATAATATTATCTTTAATTTAGCGTGTTAGCATGCTAACATTTGCTAATGAGCAGTGAATCCACAGCACAGCTAATGATGATGTCATTAGTTTTGCAGATATTTTTAAACACAATACAAAATGTTGGACCTGATGATGGTGTTAGGTGAAAAGTTAGGATCATCAAAGTGGATACATTTCACCTGAAGGCAGATGTGAATGTGTGCACTAAATGTCACAGAAAACCATCTTGTAATTGTTGAGGTATTTCAGTCTGAGTGGAGGACCAACCTACATTGTCATCCCTTGAGCCGCTCTGCTAGCATGGCTGAAAATAGCTTTAGGGTTTGCACCAACATACATTCAGCACATCACACATCACAGGTATAAGCCAAGGAAATAAGTATTTATGTAAAAAACAAAACTACTAATGTAAAGAAAAAAATAGTGTGAAGTTGTGATCTGGTGATGAGATGTATAAGAGTAAGTTCTTGCAAATAATAACTAACCTGTTGGAATTCTCAAATTTTAAGAGCACCCTTAAGTACATATAACCTATAGCGTCGGCATCCTTCTTACTATTTTAGATGCCGGTGTATTGCAGAGTATCACTTTGAAAGCTTTAAAATACAAGAATAAAATATCTAAGCTCTCATTACTGGAGATTATGTCAGTATGAGATACCAAGTAATTATTTGGAAAAAAGTTTACTGATTATTATAAAAATCCAAGTCATAATTATCAGATAGTATGTCATTATGAGGTACTAAGTCATTACTATGAGACAATTATCAGGAGGTTTCTAATTATCATGAGATGCTAAATCATAATTATGAGATACTCAGTCATTATGTTGAGAAAGTTGCATAACAGTCATTATTATGAAATAGGAAATGATAAAGAGATGCTTAGTCATTATTTTAAGATATTAAGTCAAAATAATGAGTAACAAAGTCATTATTTGAAATGTCAGATGGTGGGTTTTGTTTTATGTTGCAGGACTGTTACTTGTGCCATAAGTCTAATAATGAAGCAACTCCAGTTTGCAGCAAGCTTGAGGCGTGTGTGTGTGTGTGTGCATGCACGCATTTCTGTGTGTGTGTGTGTGTGTGTGTGTGTGTGTGTGTGTGTGTGTCCTGGGCTGCACCATGGTGATTACATAAACACATAGCTTTGAGAGCAGAGACGACAGATGTCTCCCCTTGGACTATTTCTTCTTCTTATGCAACTGCTTTGTGTGTTTGTGTGTGTGTGTGCATGCGTGTGTGTGTTTGTTTTCTCAGAAAAAGACATGGAAACTAGGTCTCTGTGTATAAAAGTGTTGCTGTGTATGTGTTAAGAGAGGCACAGAAATATTGTTTACTTGTGTGACAAAGAGGTGGCAGGATGTGTGGGACAGGGAAGGGGAGTCCAGCTGTGTGTGCAGGACAAAAAAAAGATATGGAGTGTGTGTTCCTGCACTTATTTAGTTGTAAACGCAAAAACAGAGTGTGTAGAGATGCCACTGACAGGAGTGGAGACACACAGAGGAAGACTTTGCAGTTACTATAGAAACAATTAGTCTCATCATTACTGGAATAGCATCATAGGTGCAAGGCTGATGACAAACATAAACAGTCTCATTAGTGGTGTCCTCTGCTCTCGTCTAAATTCAGTCTGTCTCTGGACAAACACAATGAGTCATCTCTTGTCAAGACGCTTTAGTTATGTACTGATTTTCCAATCTGTAAGTTTTTCTCATCGTCAAAAGCCACTTCAGCTCAACATTATGTTCTCAAAACAAATGGAATCCAATTTACTGGCAAAACAATTTTCTGAAACATTAATGATGATTACATTTGTGGCGCATTAACACTTGCTGTTAATGCTTCATATCTTTAGAGAAAACTAGTGACTCATGAAGAGAGACGAAGAGAAAGGCAGGAAATATGTGCGTGGCACATGCTATTTTTGCATGCTAAATTGCCATAACACTTTAAAAGTCTACGCAGAACCAGATCATTGAGTTCACTTCATCACCATATCGACAAGCATCACCAGAACCATCTTTGAGGAGGTAAGCCTTATTATTTTAAAAACAATCTCTATTTATAGCCCTGCATCATAGCGGCTAGCTACCCACGCTTGGCGATTGATCCTAGCCAAGAAACCGTCCAACCATAGAGGCTCCAGAACAGATGATTGCATTACAAGCTGCAACAATGGCTTGGAATGGTACACACTTTCTGTCCTCTTATTGCTCTATCCACTATAAAATACTCCTTTGAGGTTATATGCTAAAAAGTTGAAAGAGAAATCAATCAAGAAGCCTAAGAGATGCCTGGGGGAATTTCTGTTTCCATTACACAAATGTATGAACAGCCATTTCCCCTTAATCCCTCACAGCTCCACTACAAAGAGCACGACTGAGTGCTTGTGTTTGTTGGTGTTCTTACTTTTCATAGATCCGCTGCCCCCTCATAAACACTTTGGCTTCGCTGTCCAATGGGAATGTGCCGTCATCTTTCCGGAAGCGGTAGAACAGCTTGAGGTCTTTGAACTCTCGGTGCTCGTCGCACACTGAAAACAAACGCATGCAAAGAAGATTCGAATATTAAGGTTACAATCGGTAAGTGCGGGTGTAAATAATGATAAAAAGTAAAAGCAAAAGTGTCAAATAATGGGACCATAGAAATGTTGCACGTTTTTATAAAGCACTCAGTAAAATCTAAACACCATTAAATCATTCATCCCCGGCTGGGATGAGTTAATATTGAATGGGCTCTGTGTAAACTTTAACGAAAGAGGAAGAGACAACCCACTGTTTTTGTCTCTGTTTTCAGTGTCTGATCACATGTGAAACAGGTAGTGAGACGCTACACTGGATTCAAATTGGCTGCGAGACAGGGACAATGATCCACTAAGAGGCACGGATTGTTCCCAGAAAATGTCAAGAAGTAAAGAAAGAGGGAGAGAGTGTTTCTGCTGTACATAATGGAAAACACACATAGAGAACTTTGCCTTACCATGGTGAATGATGCTCTGGTCTAAGAGTTTCTGCATGATCTTGATGGCCGTGTCTCGGTCTGATGCCTCCTTGTGTTCAATCAGCCAATCAATGAGCTCCTTGCCCACAAAGCAGTTTGGGTAGGTTCGTAGGTGGTGCCGCCGGTCTTTGATCACCTTGCCCTCGTGGAGCCGCAGCCTGGAGAGCAAACCATAGAGGAGAATGTTTTTGTTTTTTTCAGATTCATTTCAGGGCTTTTTTAGCTTTTTATGACAAAGAGAGAATGGAAACGTGACAGAGGGCAAAACATGTCACAAAGGGACGAGGCAGGATTTGAACCTGGGTCTGCTGCAGCAACGACTCAGCCTTAGTGGTTTCCAAGCTACTAATGAGACACTGGGACGCCCCAGAGGAGAATGTCTTTATAGAGCATTAAACTTTTGGTTTATCACAAGTGGCAACCTCAAGATCTGAGAAGTGAAGCCAGTGTGAAAGTGCATTAAACCTGCATTCTTTTCTCACGGCCAGCACGGTGCGACTCCATTGTATAAAATTTAAATTTATGGCCTCAGTCACTAGTTTCAAGTCCTCTTCCAGACAGCATGAAACCATGATTTTGTAAATAATGATCTCATGAAGAGTAAAACAGATGACAAAGCAAGGCAGGCTTTAGTGCAGGGCAACTGTCTGTGTTCATATTACAACCCTTCCTTTAAAAAAATGGGACATTGTCTACAATGTAAATAAACAAAATGGAATAATTCACTAATTTTTTCCCAGTTTGATGCTTTCTGTTTTGCTTCACATTGCTCACAGTGTCCCAACTTGTTTGGAATCAGGACTGTAGAACTTTAACCCAGTTCAGCTCTCCGGTGTACCAACAGGCAGTTCATGAAGGTGGCTGTAAATAACAAACAATAAAAGTAACAACTGTTCCTCCAAGTGATACCAATGAAAGAAATTATTTTGTTTCACAGTGTTAAAGACAATCACCCTGTTTTGGTTATCTATGTGACCTGCTTATCATAAATTAGCCTACAAGATTAAAAAAATATATCTTTTCACATGAAGATCCGATACCCCGAAAGAACACAGTGAACATTCATACGAGGTCAAATCTATGTTTATATTATTACACAGAGCAAATCAGTCCTCTGGGCTCAAGGCGAATGGATGGTATTCAAACAGTGCCTGCAGGGATTTATACTGTGACCATATTGCATGACTGTCGTGTCCCTGTCGTGCTTCTTCAGATGGTCTAGATGCTGGTTTCCCATCACAAAAAGGTGACCTCTTTCTGACCCTGATTATTGTGAAACACCCCACCACAGCCTCAGCCAAGCTTCCTGCAGCTAGCTAGCTCCACTCCATGCTGGGTCTGTGTGCAGCTGGCTAGCATCACTCTGGATTAACAGTGACAGCCCAGGTCCAAACCTGCTCAGTGAGACCCACACATGGTTCTGGGCAAAAAGTCCCAGCTGAACATCATCATCATCATTATCATCCTCTCTGTCCACTCATCTCAAATGGAGCAGGAAAATAATTTATCTTGCTGTTACTTTTAGGAGGCTCAGGTGTCAGACCACATATTGTTGAGTTGTTGTCTCTTTAAAAACCTCCCTTAAAGTTGTCGTGGATCAAACAATGAGAAGCAGGAGATTTTCTGAATGAGCCTCTTGCTCCCAGTGTGACTATAAGGATGCGGAGTTCTGGCTGCTAACATTCACGAAGCCTCCCCTCTCTATCACAGTCTGCCATGGCGCAACAAACGCTCTATTCACAACTATGAACTGGTCACAAGCCTTACTACAGCAGCTGCATGTGTCTGTGTGTCACGGTGTCTGTCTTTCTGTCTGTTTCTCAGAGCCGGGCCTGAAACAGATCTGCTCAAAGATACCAGCAGTCGACATGATGGGACACAAAAGTGAGATAAGATATTCCAAAACAGCCAGTGTGCCCCGTTATCAGTACCAGGAACTGTGTCACCCGTGTTCCATGAGCCTGTGATAAAGTGATTAAACAAAGGCGTGGCATAGGTACACTCCTTGCTTTTATAAAAGCAGTATTTTAAATCAGATCCAAGGTTGCAAAGGGTTGGTGAATTTCCAAAGTTTTTACAGAGGAAGTTAACCAATACACTGCAATATATAAACTCCAGAATCCAACGAAACATGAATTTGGTGATTTTGTAACCCTTTGCTAGGTGATTTGGCCAACATTCATCCATCCATGTGTATGTTATTTAATATCACGAAAACAGTATCTTTCATGATTTAGCATGTTTTCTGTCAATTCAAAAATAATAGAAAATACAATCTATCTGTAAGACATATCAGCTGCTGTTTTTTAAACATTGCAATAAAAACTATATTGCCAAATATATTCTATAGACATATTTTATCGCTGTACTCTGCTTGCACAGTGCCTTCTCCTCTCACCAGTCATAGTATATTTATTTTGTTTCATGAATTCCACTTTTCACCAAATGAAACTGACTCCTCTCTCTCTCGTGTCATCATTCAGCCTGAAATATCAAATCCGACCAAAGGACAAGGCTAAAGCAGGGAATGAAGGTAAAACACTGGGGGAGTGCATCAATCATTAAACTGTCGGGACTAACTAGACTAAAGAAGTTTACAGCTGGAGTTAATGTAAGACTATACTTAGCTAAATGCTAAGCTCACCCTGGAAATACAACATGCTGATGCAAAACAGGATTGTTTTCCATGTTCACTTAGTTTCAGTTAATTTGAGACATTTTGACATTTTTGAGACAGATGCCAATAATTATTTTAGAGGGACGAAATTCATTGTAGGTGGCCAGTATAGTCAATTTTGGGCTGCAATGAAAATGTAAGTTTGTGCAAGGATTTTTCACCAGTCTTTAAAAAGGTATTGGAGAGCCGTTTCCTCAAACGTAAAACTTTATTAATAATTTAATGGTATGATATATTAAATAAAACATATCTTTACATATCTTTTGGGCACTACAAATTAGCACTAAAAACAGTATGACTGAGGCTGATTGGAATATCAACGGTTGGAATGAAAGAAGAACTAAATACCTGGAGTTTCCCAGAAATAAGACCTAAACCAAAGCACTGGACTTTTTTGAGAAAGTATGAGGGAATCACCAAAGTTATTCAAAGTCACCTGGAGGTGGACAAAAGTCTTAAGATCATATGAGTTTGCTTGTTTTGTTTTTTTGTTTGTTTTTTTATTCAGAGAGAATGACACTGCCATCCCTTGAGCAATACTGCTTTTGTGTCTAAAAATGCTTTCAGACTGCTCGGTCTGTACAATATGCAGACAGAAAGAGATTTAAAGTGAGAGAGACTGAATGTCACAACGTTGAGCCCTTTTGCCCTGAACAGCAGCGTCTCAGAGGAAGAGGACTCTTGGGCAGCCAACCCAACCAACCCATCGTTCACTGACACCGGCCACACTGCCAGCTGGCAGCCCCAGTATAGAGCAGTGCCAGGGACACTGACACACGCACACACACTCAATGACAGACAGGAAAACACACACTGGTGCTAAGCAAGAGTGTCCAGACATGAACTATTAATCTGCTGAGGTGGTGACTTGTGTTACTTTTTATGGTTCTTCAGAACAGAACTAAATTAAATCATGTACGTCTTCAGAAACAGCAAAAATCTTTAACTCCATTCATCCCACCCAGCTGGAAAACACAATTCACTGGAGTATTTTCCTCATAGTTCAGTGGGGGGCTGAAATTCCTGGCATTGATGCCATGCCTTACCTACTCTGCCTCTATTCATTGCAGGGAGTGCGAGCCAGCAAACGCCACCAGGGTTTTGGGGCCTTTCTTTACGCACTGTAGGTCAAAGGGTGCAGCATGTCAACAACGCTGCCAGGTTTAGCACTACACTTCCATCACAGGATGAAAAGGCAGGGCATGACAATGATTAGTAGGTGTATCATTTCCTGAGCAGCTCAAAGGGCACTGTATTACTGGAGCCACAAAAGTGACTCATGTATTAAATCCTAAAAGACATACAGATTGTGCAGAATGCAGAGATTACCTCCGGCCTCAGGCTGAAATGTGCATGTCACAGGCCTTTAGGTTAAGAGCAGCAGTGTGCACATGTAGGGTGGTGCATGTGTGGATGCCTTTGTTTGAGTGTGCATGCTGCAGTGGAGCTAGAACTGCCAGTTTGCAGGAAGGCCGAGCCACATGCATGATCATTAACCTGCTGTCAATATGCTTACACCCACTTCTTTTTCTTTTATTTAGTGGATCATGTCCTGTCATGTCCTAGTTCCTGATCTTAGGCCACAAACGCATGCAAGATTGAACATGAAAAGTAACTAAATGATTATTTACTTCCAAGTTATAATAATTGTTAGGTATTTAGTCGTGGCTGCAAATTTAGTGTCAGTTTGCAGATTCTTCCGAAAGAAATGCCCCAGCTCCCTCAGTGTGTGACCTACGAGCACACCCCGGGTCAGCGGGATTCCTGCCCGGGACAGGCCGACCTACCTCAGCTGCTCTCCAGTGACAAGGACTTCGGCCAGCCGCTCCAGCTCTGCAGCCTTCTTCTGCATGGTGTTCCCGATGCTGTCCATCTCTCTGCCAACACAAGAGGCACAGACACGGGGTGTGTTTATTGCCCAAACAACCACACACAAAGACATATTTCTACACTTAGAAAATGCATTTGTATATTTTGTTATGAAATGCTGTGCAGCAAAGTGTGCAGCAGTGGATGACAAACGTACAGAAAGCGGAACGAATGGGTTGAAAAACAAAGGCATGCAAGCGTCCACGCGGTGATGATTTCAAGGAACAAACAATGCACTGGCAGCTTGGTTTTTGCTTACCCTTCAAGCACCATCGAGAGTGAAAAGAAGAGCCGTCAATTATTTCTGTAATGAATGAAGGTGGTAATTATTCCATCCCAGGAAACATGCAACACCGCAGAAAGTCACAGCCCTGCCCCTCTGTATGCCAGCCGCTCCATCGGTCCACTTTGAATTCCTCAAAAACCTCCAACACCTCCAAATACCTGCACACACACATCCGTGCGTGCGTGCATGCCGCGTTCCCTTTATAAGTCCGTGTGTTTATCAGCCTCTGTTTGGATGTAAGGCGATGGAAACAGCCGTGTGTTTCTCTGGGTCTGTTTATTTGTCACTGACACACCACAGGGGAGGCATGCACGTTTTCCTCCACGGCGCAGCCAGTGCCCATCCACAAAGCCCCCGCATTGGGAGGACTCTGCTGTCGTCACTGGGGGAGTTAACGGGAGGGGCGGGGTTAAAGAGGCATGTGAATGCGCTCGATTCAGACACCGAGTGATCCAGGAAGGATTATAGGAGTAGTGTAGCTGGTACACATTTCTACTGTGCTATTCTCATGTACATGCTATGCAATGAAATATGAAAATCAATAAAATAGAAAGAGATTTAGATTTACATCATAATTCAATCATAATTATCAACATTTAATCACGAATGATGAAAAGGTTGTTTCCCCTGATATTTCAATGAGATTTAACCTGCCTGATTGATAGCTGCTTTCATTTTATGCTCAATTGAATTGGATAGAAAATAAATGATCAGCATAAGGATTGTGATTGCAGCAAGCAATACATTGCATTAAAAAGGAGAGGAGTGCAACACCCTGTCACAAAATTTGCAACAACAAAATTATGCTAACTACACATTGTGCAACCAAGACAAATGTCCTGTCAATCACAACTGCATCTATTTTTATAATCAAAACATATAGTTGAATTAAGCCTTCATGTTATGTTTTGTCTTATAATACATGTCTAGATAACCACAGATTATATTATTAATAACAATAATAAAACAATATATCTGTCAAAACAATCCAACAAAGTTCAAAGAAATACAATTAATGAATTTTTTTGTTTGTAAACTGGAACGCATAAATGCTTCCAGACAGAGGCCACCTACATGTGCTGCACAGTTTAATCACTTAGATCACTCAGTGATACATTTCATTCATTCAGTCATTGGTAAAGATATAATACACAAAGTTACATTCAAAGCTGGTGGAACCTTAATATTTAAGAATGCAACTCAAACTTGATGAACAGATAAATTAAAGAAAATATGAGAAATTAAAATCTATTTTCTCAATAAGTTCTTCTTTTGAAACTGTTTCCCGTTAAAGGTAGTAATGTATAATATGCATTACTTCAATCTTTAGACAATTTTAAGTGTGCACTGTCAAAAACCTTTGGTTCAGAAAGCCTGACGGTTGCACTTTTTTTTTTTTTTTAAACTATTAGCATGTGGACCCGACAAGATCCTGTTATTGCAGCATTTGAAGTGAACATAAAACCAACGCTCCCAAATGCACAGATGAAGTCATCTGGCTGTTCATTGGCTACACTGGTAAGTGTGCGTGCATGTGCGCGTGTGTGTTCTGCAGAGTAATGTTTTTTTTTCTACTTTTTTTTTTATTGTGAATTTTTAATATTGTATAACCTACATATAGGTTACTTTAGACATAAGGGGAACAAAAAAGATGTGATAGATACAATGGGGCCATTGATTGTGGTCCCATTCTGCCCGGTCAGTCCCAGTTAGGAGAAGGCATGTCTGACTGTTTATGTTGCCCTAAGTCTTCTCTTGTGCTACGTTCAAATCGTCTGCTGAAGACTTTGTTTTGCATTTTCTTTAAAAGAAAATTTGTGTGTCAGGTTCACATTTTTTCATTGGTTAAATCAATCCTTCAGTGTATATGATCTATGACAAACCTATCAGTAAAAAGTCTTTTGAAATCACAAGCTGGCTTCTTCTTCTTTTTTTTTTTTTTTAAATACATGTCTCATGATTAGGTAAAATATATTGTTTTAACTCCCTGTAAATAACGCCATGAATGCCGAATATTACATAAACATGCAGACCCACTCATTTATCTGCTGACACCATAGACTGTACCAGCATCTGGTGGATGTCATCACCGCGACATCTGCTGGCAGATAAGCGCACTGCGGGCAACGTGTAGTTTATGGAAATTGAACTCTAGGATTAAAGTTAGTTGCGTTATATCAGTTATTAAATTACAAAACATTTTCATGAGGATAATGTGGATTTAATGAGGATAATTAGGATTTGGGGCCCCACGGTGGCGCAGTGGTTACCTGACAGCAAGCGTGCTTGGTGCCAAGGGTCGCGTGTTCGAATCCCGGGCGGCCGGCCACTTCTGTATGGAGTTTGCAGGTTCTCCCCGTAGGTGCGTGGGTTTACTCTTGGTATTCCGGTTTCCTCCCACAGTCCGTAGCCTGTTTGTCGCACAATGGTTGCTATAAATAGTAACACTCTACCACAATATACCTTTGCGGTCATCGTTTCGAATCCCGTGTCCGCCGGAATTCTGCAAACAATATTCGGCAAACCACATGTGAATAGATCATTATACTCTACCATTAAGTATATTTTCCCAAAAACGAATGAATGTTATTCAGACATCCCTTCAAATTCACAAATAACTAACGTTAAACCAACATTATGTGCTATATGTTAACATTAAAATAGTTTTAGTTTGGCACAATTATTGACCTATTATAATGAAATGTATAAGGTTACAATTATTTTTTAATGTTAACTTTATATAGTGTCTATCACAAGCAATGGCTGTTAAATAAAAATGTATAAGGTTGTCATATTTGATTAAGCAATTGTCAATCATTTATTGATTTATTGGTGAACGTTATTTAAGTTGATTTTGATGTGTGAAGCAATATTACACACTCCCTTGTTGCAGATTTACAGTAACTTACAACTTGGCCCTCAGTGAGAGGCTGCTTAACCTGTGGTGTGCAATGGAAAGAAGATATCACAGGTCCTTTCTTCTTGCTGCAGTCAAACATTTCAAATTTCCTCCTATGCGTTGGATTGCATAGGAGGAAATTGCGTTGGCAGCCCTAATGACCTGCATGGACAATGATGTTTTTAAAGTACAACAATAAATATGGAGGTTATGATTTGATTTTAATCCAATAATTCCAGAAAATCTAATAAAATTCACCCATATCAAGAGATCATTTGAAAGAAATTACTTTAGAATTTACAGACTAAAATACACAGATGCTATTATGCATACATAATCTGCTCAGCATGACATACAGGCTCATGCAGTCCCTTGATTAAGACAATGAAGCAGAAATAATGTTAATACTTGCATCTCATATAGCACATCTGAAGCTTTCAAATTAACCTCTAAGAATTAAGTGCTATATGGCAAACACACACACACACTGTTAGATCACATGTCAGCATGACTGGTCAAGGTGTGGCCCCACCTTAAAGAAGGAAATAGTTGAGTGACCACCAAAAACATCCTTTGAAACATACACACACTCCTTTCCCCTATTACACAGAAAATGTGCATTCTTTAAGTAATTTCATTCCATTCATTCATATGAGTCGGTCTTCTTAGAATTTGTCAATATATTTTTCATCAAAAGGCCATGCCAGTAAAGCTTCAATGAATTGTATTACGAGAGAGAGAGAGAAACTGACATTTACAACATTAGCTATTTTGGCAAGTGTGTAAAAGTGTCAAGTGTGTTAAGTCTCAGGTGGGCAGTTCCAGAGGTGCTTGCTCTGTTACCCAGTACACACACGCACAGAGAGAGAGAGAGAGAGAGAGAGAGAGAGAGAGAGAGAGAGAGAGAGAGAGAGATCTTTTAGCCTGTTAAATAGGTCCTTTCAAGCTCTGTCAGGTTTGAACAGGTGTGCTGAGTGACAGTGTATTGTTCAGGATTATTTTGATGTAAACAGAAGCACAGTGTTCACAGTGTAACTACACCACCTTGAGGAGGTTTAAGGAAAGCAATCACTCAGAGAAGGAAACAAGAAGCAGGCAGGTAACAGCTCATAAATCAACATAGTTTTTGTCCAGTAGGTCAAAAGTTCTTCTGGTTCATGACCACCCAACAGAAACACTACAAATTCCTAGGTCCCTCCAGAAACATTAAGATGGCTTCACGTCTCAAACATTCATAGCTTTCCCAGTGTCTTCCCTGCGTCCTCTGGGCTGAGTAGTTTTGCTCAGTGAACCAAGCCTAACAGAGTTCCTGAGCTCTCACATTTTATCAAGTAAATCTCCCTACCTTACGACCCACAGGTGGACTCTGCTTCACTACTGAGATGGTTACACAGAGCCTGGATTCCTCCAGACTCGAATAAAATTTGAGGCTTTTTTGTTTTGTTTTTTGTTGTTGGCTGAAATGAAAATGTAAAATAAAAAGAGCACAGGATGGATTTTCACACTAGAATTTATTGCAACTGATTTTACCTGATGTAAAACAATTTTAAACCAAAAATAGTCCATGTACAACTTCGTGCAAACACTTTGGACATTTTTTATGCTTTGACAGGATTCCTCACAGTGTGTCTTTCCTCTGTTGCTCTGCTCTGTGGAGAGCAATGTGATCAGGCAGATGTCTCAGGATAGTGTTCTGCAAGTGCCCACCATCTGTCTTAGACTGCACACTTTCCCTGTAATTGCTTAGTTTTTGTCTATTTATTGTTATTTGAAATTGTTGTCGTAAATGTATTAAAATGTAATTTTTTAAACCTTTATTTAAATTAATTATTTTAGTTTACCGTGTATCAATACAAATAGGGCAGTTTACCTTTCTGCCACCAGAGGGCACTAAAACATTTCCAGAATGACAATACTCTTACATTCATTCAGATACTCTTGTCCTTACAAAGACAAAACTATAAGTTCCTTTCCAGAAATAATCAACAAGGCATTGGACACTTATGACATGAAAGACTGTGTGTCAGCAGAAACTGAAGCTCTGGAAGTTTCAAGAAACCTCTGAATAGTATTTGTAACCGAAGTCTAACATGCGAAGAGAAGTATTTCACTGATGAAAGTGGGAGACATTTCCATGTAATCCGAAAAAATGAAGGCAGGAGAGAGCTGAGCTCGTCACTACATTTTCTGGATCATGATCTGGAATTTACCTGCAAGAATTTAAGATCAGAGAGAGAAGAAAGCGTGTGTTAGCCCACATTTTAATCTTATTTATATAAAAAGTGAAGTGTTAAATGTTGTTTTTTTCCACTTCAACTTTTAAAGAGGGCGGGATGAGGTATTTCAGAGCCTGTAACAAATACAGCAGTCCAAAACAAGAGCCACACCCCAGCCTGGCCAAATGACCAGGGCTTCACTATTCCCATGCTTAAAAGAATTACTATTACTGCATACATATGCCGTGTTATCAACAACAGATGAGAACAGAAAAGTGTCAATTAGTTGGAACTCAAAGTTTTCGTCAGTGTCGTGAAATTCATTTATCATTTGCTTCCTTTTTTTCTAAATGAATGATAAAGTAGAGGAATGACGTGGATGCTGTAGTATACATTAAAAAATGTTCAGATGTAATCTGATGGAGACGAACCACAGTCCAGACACAATAAAAGACACTGTCAGCTGTCTGTGTGCGCAGACAGTGTCATACAGAAATGATATGTCTGTTAATGCAGAGCTGGGGGCGAATTGACGATGTGTAATATTTGAACGTGATAGCGAAAACATCGGCTCATAGAAATATCTGACTGTGCAAAAAGCGGTAACCTTAGCTTGTGAGTCACACTGATATCAAGTAATGATTTCAATCCTGACGTACAAGAATGCTTTTCGATGTGTTTCTATGTGCACTTGTTGGGACTGAAACAATGAGGAAATGAAACCGAAAGCCTGGCTGTAAGAAGGGGAAGTACAAGAGAAACAAATCGGCAGTGAGAAGGTTAGGTTCACAGACTCGGTTTAGCTGGTAACTGAGCCAAAGTTCAAGTAACATCTCTCTGTGGAACTGAAACAGAGATTCACTCATCTCAGGGTTAACTACCTCAGTTTTCACAACACCTACTTTATGGAAACACCTCTGATGTATGAGACAGGAACACAAATAATTAATTATTTTAAATACTTTAAAGGAATATGCCACCCCAGACGAAACTTAGTCTCTTACCATATCCCCCCAAGCAAAAGCGTTCAGACCCGTGGTTGTCTGTATCCAGAAGCGCAGCGTTAGCTTAGCTTAGCATAGAATGCCGTAATTGGGAGTTGCCACTTCGCACACAGTTCCTCTTCAGTAAACTCGGGTTCAAAAAGGTATGCTCTTGCATTCTGGTAGTCCAAGAAGTCATCATCTTCGTCGTCCATCATAAAATTTGTAATATCCATCGCCATTTGAGCTCCTGGTACATGTAACGGTCGTGTCAGACAGGTAATCACGCTGGTGTGTTGACAGAAGTTGGGGTTTCAGGTGCTACGGTGACTCTGCGCCTATCAGCGGTGCTTTGCCTGTGCTTTGCCCAAATATAGTCCCAAGACTTTGTCTGTCCTAGGCAAACCCTTCGTGATATTGGCATTGACATTTGAACTCGGTTTGAATGTACAGGTCAAACGATGAAATTAGGAAAATTCTTGAGTTTATTTATGACTATTTTGTGAACGACTGCCTAATGGCAACTCCCAATTACGGTGCTCTATGTTAAGCTAAGCTAAGCTAAGCTAAGCTAACGCTGCGCTTCTGGATACGGACAACCACGGGGCTGAATGAAAAACGCTTTTGCTCACTTATCCAACTCAGGGGAATATGGTAAGAGACTTTGTCTAGGGGTGGCCTATTCATTAAATTAAATAAAAAGGGACCAAAAAATACTGGTTTGTAAGTATTTTATGAGGAGGTAAAAAAAAAAATTAACTTTACCCTCAAAGATCCATGTTTAAGTTAGTAACTTCAACTGTAATTGCAACAGATATAATGGCTGTTTATAAGACTACCCCGTAAATGGAAAATAAATGAGAGGGTCCCTATTGACTGCTAAACTACTGATATACCTTGTCCTTAAACACACAACATCATAGTACCCATATCTGTGTTAGGGTTGATTTTAAGATTTTACTCATCACTTTTGAAGCTTGTTTAGGTCTGGCTGCTAACATCTTATCGAGTAATTGATTGCATATGAGCCAACCAGCGTCCTTAGATTCTCTGGTAGCATCCTTCTGACTGTTCCAAAGTCTATATGCTAAATAGGTAGAGTTTTATTATTATGCAAGGAGGGTATTTAGTGATGTAGTTGAGGTCTGTGAGGTCTACCCGTTTTCCTCCACCAACTAAAGCCAACTGTCTCTGAACCAAAAATAGGCTCAAAGAAAAGCTAGCATGCAGACGGAGCAGTTACTTTGTTCAGTTATGATATGTTTATCAATAAGGTGTGGCTAAATATTGATGAACAGAGTGAGAGATATAACGCACACCGACAACAATTAAAAATCCAGAGGGCATTTTTCAAGAGCTCCTCTGTGCTCCATACAAAACACTAAGATTAATCTTAGGTCTAGCGCCACTTAGTAACTCTATTTCTTGAACTTTCAACAGCATCTCATGATATTCCTCAACAAAGGGACATTTTCTCACAAGAATAAGAAAAATAAACCCACATTTCCTAATGATAACAGAGGTGTAGTTGAAAGTAGTGGTAGAGTGAAGATAGTTTCTGAGTGGATGGTGGCTGTGGGGCTTACATGCAGGCATGACGGACACCTCAGCAGTCACAATACTCTTCACTCCCAGGTTGGACAGAGCTCCTCTCACGAGTCCACAGGTGAAGGCCAGATACTGCAAGGAGACAAACAGTCATCAGTGTCTCAGGATGCACTGATGTCCTCATGTAATTCAGAGGACTTTTTATGGACTGGCATCAGCTTTATAAACCCTGATTGTGTTTGCTTTAGGAACAGCAGAGAACACTGACAGTGGATGGCATTGACCTGAAGTGAAACACCCCATAAAAGCCAGATAGGCTTAACAGTTGTATAAAATACTTGTTAGTAGTGTAGTGGATGCAAAGATATTAGCTTCCTTTTTGAGCTACAGTATCCAAGTTCTGGCTGGCTCCAATTGTAGAATATAGTTCTAGCAAGCTAACAAAGTCATGAAACTACACACTTTACAACAAAAAACCACCAGAATTTTACATGCCGCAGCTCGTAAAGCCAATATCTTATAAGGGGTGACCTAGCAGTGTATGCCTAGTTTTGTGGAGTTAAACATTTCATTTTGTGACCCTGCCAGCTTGCGTTATTTATCTGTTTTTTCAAGAACTCCTCAATCCAACTGTGTACCCACCACACTGTTGAACAGCCTGAAAAAGTCATGTGCTCGCCTGACCATTGGGACAGGAAGGTGTGTGTGTGTGTGTGTGTGTGTGTGTGTGTGTGTGTGTGTGTGTGTGTGTGTGTGTGTGTGTGTGTGTGTGT
>JAOWBC010001592.1:11102165-11112944 GCA_028566105.1 Hypoplectrus providencianus
CTTTGTATAAACTTTGTATAGGTAACTATAAAATTACAGGTTACGCCTGTTAGCAGATACCAGATGCAAAGACATTCTCAGCCAAACCAATCATTCACCACGATGACAGTCAACACCAGCAGTCGGCACGTACAGACACAGTTTGACTAATCAGGACATGTGGGTCCACTTTCTGAGAGCAGACTCGAGTGACTGATAGCTCTCCTTGTGATTTTTCCCTCACAGTCTGTGTTCTTTGCACCACGTCACTCACACAACAGCATGACTTTGTGAAATAAGAGGTTTATTCAGTGTGATGTGATTATGCTCTGCTCTGGACAGGCTGTTCTTATTACTCTGCCAGCCTGCTCAGATGTGAGAATGACATTTTCAATCAACTGGTTTACTAATTATTCACTGGTTTCTCAGCTTCCAATCTGGCCTGCAGCTCTATACACTTTTCCTCTGCAAAGCTGGAAGCTCCTGTATAACTTGTAATCAGAAATGGTGAAATGCTGCATTACATGTCTCATTTCAGTTACACAATTAACATCTTAATTTCTATTGCTGGCAACTTCAAAAAAGTTTTCTTCTGTTTTGCATGAGCACAGCAGTGAGGCGAGACTTCCCTGTGGTTTAATGTAGGTCAGGCAGTCAATTGCATGTAAAGAAAAAACAATTTGACCTAAATTTGTCTTCTGCACAACACACATACAGACAGTTTCCAAGGTAACGTGAGATATCCGTACAGTCTCTGGCTCCCTGGCAGCAGAGGACAACTGCTGCTAACCTGACCTGTCAAAAGAATATCTTCACAGCAGTGACGCATCTGGATCGCAGACATCGAGACCTTTTATATCGGCTGAGTGGAAGAGGTGGTAATCTTCACAGCCTGACACCAGACTGAGATAAAGTATGGTAATTAGGTATGTAAAAATTAGGAGTGTTTATCTAAAGCTGTGGGTGAACTCACCAGAAAAAAAAGGTTATCGTGTATTCTGTGATGTTAAGAAAACATTACTGTGGAGGATGAGTTGGTGCTCAGAGGGGGGAATAAATGTAGATCTCTGAGAGTGATGTGCAGGATTAAATCAGTTAAAGTTGAAATCATTTTCCCTAGCAGATCAAAGGACACATCATGAAAGAGGATTTCAGAATCTAAACTGTCACTCAAATGCAAGAAACCTCAAGTTTCCAAATCATTTCATGAGAATCTGACCAGCCTGAATCCACAGGGGACACGTCTTTACGGAATAACCCGTTCCTTTCCTCTCCTCTCCTCTCCTCTCCTCCACCCACCCACCTTCTTCTAAGAATGTGTTTTTCATAAATTCTCCAGAGTATAAACTAAGCATCGCAGCCAACGCTCCTCCCTCTGGCTGAGGCTGGGAGAGCCGAGCACTCAAGGTTGTGTGCATCTCTGAAGGTGCAAGTGAGTGGGCTGAGGCGAGAGACTGAGAAAATGTTTCTATGGTGACTGGGCTCATCCATTCGGATGTCTCCTGCTAAGAGTGACTGAAAACTTCTGCAAACACACTGGTACAGTACTGCTGAACATCTGTATTCTTATTGGCCATGTGTAGAGCTACAAATCATACTTTAGGAAACCAACAGAAGGTGAAAAAAGGTCATACTGCAGAATGAATTGATCCTGCAATTTAAATCAGGATTTTGCTCAGTTGTGTGCAAAAAGTGTATTTTATTCAAGCTTTGTTTTTTTTTACTCATGCTTCATTTAAGTTTGAATGATATCTGCTTTGATATAATGCACTTTTAGAAAAAAGAAGATTTTGGTATCAGCAGAGCTTAAAATGTAGAATTCCTGGTCTATTTCAAAAATAAACAACAAAATCATGAATATATATAAAATGCATAGTTTTGCCATTAAAATGACTGTAAGCTCAATAAAATGTTGAAAAAATATTTAATATGGTGGAAACAGTAATGTCAGTAATTTACATGTTGCCTCCAAAAACAAAAATAGATACAATAGAGTGCCGTGGTTTATATTTGATTTTGATATTTTCGAGACCAAGTGATTACATGATAAATTGAGGAAAAGATTATAATCTAATAAGTGTTAGTTAAAGCCTTATGAATACCAATTGGAAGCATCAATAGTCATAACCACAGTATTAATCATTTCATAGCCTTTTTTAATTAATGATGCATTTAGTTTTCTCAAAATATCCCAGCTCCTCCTCCACATCCTACACTTATGACTAACTGTAAATATGCAGTTGGTTCCTGTTAATCCATTTAATTAATATTTGGATAATTGTGTGGATCAGACTGATCGCAGGTCAGTTTTACATTAAATGAGGCGTCAAGTATTTAAGGTGAAATCACTTCTTCCCATCCTGTCCGTCAAACATAGTGAGGGAAAGACGGGACTTTCAAGCTCATACAACGCAAATAAAGATTCTCTTCATGCGCATGACTATGCAAAACATAAGGTCTCTGATATACAAAAGTATAATGTGTTATTTTATAACACACACTTCATGCTAACGTGACTAGCATGAAAATGGTTTACACTATAAATGTCTCCTCCTGGTCTCTCCACAATACCAGAGCTCACATCTCCTATTTTGGCTATAAATAAAAAAGAAAGCTGCTGGTTTCAGTCATAGACTGTATAGAAAGAATACAAACTCTCTGCATACAGTCTGTGGTTTTAGTGTTGTATTTCTTGTTGAGCTGTCAGATTAGTCTACTGGCTGCAGTCACAGCAGAAGATGAAAACATTTCGGGAAAACATCATTTTGAAGGTTCGTACCGTTATATATCCGGGTCCTTTATTTCAGCGTTATGGTCCTAATGGCATAAACCCAACAGTCCATGTTATGATTGCCGCACTCAGCCTGAAATCATTGTGAAAATGACCTGTTTCGCTGGATCACGACTTCACCATAGGCGCCGCCATCTTGGATTCAAATCAACTTTATTAACACGGTGTTCCTTGACAAGGACAACCCCAGAGCCGTTTTTACGATATTATATTTATTTTTACTGTCTTACGTTATTGTTTTAGATTTTACTTTTTTTTTTTTCGAATTTAATTAAATTTTCCATTCAAACTATGCTCCTGAATTACACAGTTTTTGGGGTTTTTTAAATAATATATACATAATCTGATTATGTGAAGAAATGGAAGAATGGAAGAAATTACATTCATTGTCTTATTCTTATTTGTAAATTTGTTTCATGGTACCACTTTAAAGAATCGCTGCTGAAGAGTTATGCCATTATTTAACGCATCATTTTTATGTATTCCTCTTTTGCAGAGTACAAAGAGTACAGTTCATTTCCCTAAATAAATAAGAGCATTCATTTGAGAGGAAAGATTTTTGACAACTTAAAAAGCCAACCAAAAAAAAAAGTTGTTATTTTTAATACCATTGTATTAGTAGTAATATATGTATTAATCAAACTTCCAACCATTGAAAAATCAATTTATTAAGTATTAATTTTAAGAAACATTATGCAAAATGCAATGCAACATTTAACTTTATCGTGCATCAAGGACAACCACGAAAATAGATTATAAGATATATTGTAAGTGTAACTTTCTTGTTCAACTTGTTTTTCAAAAGTTTCTTTCATCTGTTAGGGTCAAATGTACAACATTTATTTTCTGTATTTATCAAAAAACATGAACTCAAATCAAAGTCCCACATCAGAAGGATTTTCATTAAACATGACTGAGATAATTCCATGACACACTTTCACTTCCAGCAGAATAACAAGTACTTTCATTATACGTGACTTCTGGGAGGAGGACTTTTTCTTTGATGCCAACTTCCAGCGTAAAGTGATTGCTGACTGACTGAGAGAGCACCTCCACTCACTCTCATGTTCGTCACATAGCAGAGGGGCTCTGATGAGGACGATGAGGGGGAGACATCGTGTCTCATCAGTGCCTCTTTTCTACCAGCTCTCCCTGTGGCTCTCACCTTTGATCTGATGTGCAGACAGGAGCCGTGAAGGAGGGAAGAAGCCAGAGCTAGTGAGGAAAAAGAAAAAGGAGGGCGGGATATCATTAGCAGGAGATAGAGTTCCTCAGTCTGACGTCAGAGAGCTAAACCTGGGGCTCTGCTCCATCCTGCCGTCGTATATCAGAGTTAAGTGGGCGCCTCTGCTCAGGGCACAACAGGATGTGGCTGAAGAGGAGGAATGAGGGAGGGAAATGGGTTTTTGACACAGTTGTATGTAACCCTCCACATACAGCCAAAGAGCATCATGGGGAGAGTGACCTTTTATCATTTGCTTCAAATTGAAATTCTGCTGAAATCCTGAACAATTTTGGAAAATGTGTTCCTCCAGCTGTTTCTTTTGAAGCTCCATTTTTAAATGTATTAATTTTATAAAGCATGTGTACCCACATGATGGATGAAAAAGATGCACTAAGGGCAAAAGAAGGTTAGCGAGAAGGTCACTTTTTCTAGTCAGCTTCATTGAAGTGCTTTCATGTTTGAAGTCAACATAACTGTTTGAACTAGACCAGATTTACAGCAGTGGGAGACAATGTGAGTATAAGGGAATTTTACCTTTTTCCACTTCTTAACATGAGGCATTTGAAAAAGTACAGATGACAACCGTGTGATTTTTGGATTGTACTCTGTTATGCAGAACACATAGTAAAGAATGCATTCAGTCTCTTTGTGAATGACAACTTCTTTTGTGTGAGATCATGGACAAAAGTGATGCAAGATTAACACAAAGAGGAGTAAACAGCTTAAAGACAACATGCAATTCAGGCCCCTGAAGTTTGGTTTTATATATTAGATGTTATTTTTTTAAATAAGGTTAAATATTAATCAATCACCTGGGACAATAAAAGCAAAGGAAGAGGACCATAAGACCGTGGGAACATGGGCCATTAAGAAAACATGACGTATGAACATAGGACACAGGACATTAGGACCCTTGAAACATAGGATCCTAGGAATTGACTTTGTGTATCTCTACTGCTACTATCAAATAAAAAAGAAACGTTTTTGGTGCCAAGAAGAATGCAGTATCACCTGTTTCCACATGTGCCTACTTCACTTTTTAGTAGATTTTTTAGTGTGCACACGAACTGCCTTTCTAACTGCAAAGCTGATTAAAAAAGAAATGTGTTTAGGGTAATCAACATAAACATTCAAACAAAAGTTCTTTTCTTGTCAGACGCTGTGAGGCCTGCTTCAGGTTAATATTCTCTTCAAAATAATGGTCCTCTAACTCTGTGACGTTTAAGTAAAAATGATAGGTATCATATAACTGGAGCAGATGGAGGCAGGATGTCCTCAGGGAGTGTCTGAGTGAGCAAAGCCAATTTATTGCTGGAAATCTGTGGGGAAAGGACAAACTGAAATAAAACATGGAATCACTTCTGTGAATGTTTCATCCTCTTTCCATTTGCCAGCTTTGTCTCAGTGTTCCACTTTTTACTTTTCACTATAATTAACATTAAAAAAAAAAAAACCTGCATGGCATCAGTCCTCTGTTTAACGGCTAACACTTTTAATCATTTATTTTTGGTTGCATTTTTGGACCGGTACATTGCCTTTGTGTTTCAGGTACAAGCAGCCTGTGTTGTTTTTCAAACAAATCACTTTTGAAAGCAACCAATCATCCTCCTGCTCCACCTACAGCCCCCTCCCCGTTCTCACCATGACAAACAACCCATGGTAATCACCCGCGCTCTCCCTGTTTCGGAGGACGATTGCATTTCACTAGCAGAGAACCAGATGACAAACGACCACACAGAGCGGCCGCAGCAGTAATGTGTTAGGTAGAAAGCAGATGAAGGGAGAGGGCGGGGGCTGACTTGTCTTCACCTGTCCAACATAACCTTTCGTGGACGGGTGTGTGATTCACAATCCACATCCACTTCAATGAGAAGAAGGCCGTCGGTGCCACAGGGAAGCAATCTCACACCATCTCAGCCTTCGGAGCCCGGCGAGGCGCGGGCTGATGGGTCGCTGCATGCTGGTTCAGGGAGTCTGATAAGTGTGATGTTATTCCACATTGCTTGTTTCACAGTGACAGCTCGTTGTGTCCTTCACTTATCTGCTCTCCTGAAGGACAACGGCCCCAGAGAGAAACATGTCTGAACAGAGGAGGCGAGGAGGTTCTGGATCTGGAACGAGATCTGGAAGAATCTGTTAAGAAGCTTCTGGCAGGATCATCTTTCCTGTTCTGATTTTCTTCCATGGCTGCTGCACGACTTTGAGTCACTGAAGATAAAAAATGCAGATTCTGTAAGCTGTTCTACAAAACATTTGTTACGTCTCCCCTCTGACTCCTCATCCACTTTGCCTGATTTCCAAGCAGCTCCTTGGCAATTAATGTAGCTAATTAGTGTACAACTCCTCAGATCCCTGTGCACTCTCCGAGTTGCACTCGAAACCGCCTGTAATGGAGGCATGGCTGGCAATCTTATTAAGATACGAATACATTGAGATTTAGTGTTCATGAGCATTTTAACCCTAACAGTGGCTTAAAGAAACTATGTACATTACTCAATACTTCAGCAGATTAGAGTACTAATGCACATTTTTTAAGGCACCTGGGCAATTTAATCAAATAAAGTAAGTCTAAGTCTAAGTCTAAGTCTAAGTCTAATTTGTGCTATACTTCATTTTTCTCCTATACTTCATTTTTCTCCAAGACTATAAGAGTTCTCAGTGTTAATTCACTACATCAATCAGACAGTTCAATTTCACACAGTTAACATCCCTAGAATAATAATCCACAGTCTCAGCATAACTGAAAAACGGTTAATATCAAGGAACATTTCACTGATAGTGTATGTTTTTAACTCATGTAAGTTTTATTTAAGCCTTTTTTTAATCTTTACTAGATAGTAAATGGATAAACAGTAAAGGAGGGAAACCCAGAGGGGAAGACATCTGCACGCTAATTATGCTCTTTTTTTTTTTTTATCATGTTAGTGCTTTTTTACTTTAAGGGACAATTCCATAAAGCTGGGACTCACAAGAGAAAAAAAGGCCAGAACAGAGTAGGAGAGGTTAATCCTGACATATCTACCCTCTATAGGTGAAGATCATGGTCAAGGGACATGGTTTTTGTATCTGAAGCGATCTGGTTTCAGTGTTGACCAATCACATTTGAGCAGGCTTTGGTTTTAATGTGGGTAAACAGTCCGTGTGGAAAGCAAATGGGGCAGAGCACACTGGCTGGAATGTAATCTAGGAACCCATTTTTAAGTTTAAGATTAACACCGAGCTAAACTGCCTGCTTGTGAAGCAATCTAGTTATATATTCCAACTCCAGCCCCATTCCTGCGTTTCAAGTCACTGATCAGGCTGTAAACAATGACTGGGGCTTAAAAAAGCAAGTCTTGGCCCAGTTATCGGTTCTCTGGATACTTGCAGGCAACAAAGGAACCCCAGGAATATTTTCAGTTGCTCAGAGGCTATGTCTCCATCAAAGAGTCACTGGGTTTCAAGATTGGTTCAAAACACCCTTCAACTCCCATAATGCAACTTAGTATCGTTTATTGTTCGACTCTCCACCTTTGGAAATTCCTTCAAATTTCAAACAAGTGCCAGGTTCGTAACACAGAACATGTATACAATTTAAGGGTGAATACTCACTGTTGATGAAGATAGTTAAGCAAAGGTATGAAAACCCTGCTGCAGAATTACTCCACTACAAATAAAAGAACTGCAAACAGATCTTACAAAAGCAAATACAATGATACCAGCATCATAATATACTTAAAGTTTCACAAGTAAAAGTACTCTTTATGCAAAATGGCCGTTAAATTCCAACATTCCTATTGAATTTGTGTGAGCAGTGTTTTCATTTTCTCAAGGTAGAGCTAATTTTATCTTGAGTACTTGAGTAAATGAACTATTTACATTTCACCAGTAATGGTCTGTCTCTGACTCTTTACCAGCTGAGTGACTCAAACCCTTTTTTGTACTGTTTCTTAAGAAGAGAAAGAAAGAAACTCCTTCCTCCAGCAGACAGAGTGGGTGCCCTGTGGAGTTTTATTTATTCATTCTAATAGACTCAACCTGAACACAACATTGTGATATTGTGCCTGTGATATTCTCAACGCTGGCGCCAAACATGACATTAACAAAGATGGTGATGTTATTAGTTGTATTATTGTTATTGACTTAACAGGAATATTTCCTCCACACCCCACTGCTCCTCTGCTTCGAGGGAAACTGCCTGTTTTGTTGCCGTGGTGATGAGTCCTGGCAGTGATTGGTGGCATGACAGGACTCCTGGAGACAGACAGGGGATCCACCAGGCTCAGATGTAAAAAGAAGAGCTTGAACATTGTGTCTACGAGGATAACCGAACCCTCAACCCGTAATGAAGTCAGTTGTCTGTGAGCCGGTGGGCCAGACTAATGGTGTCTGATCCAGCACAGAGTCAGCCAGGAGCCACTAACAGGTCCTCCTATTGGTTTCCTGAATAAAGAGCCCCATTTTGAGAGAATGAATCTTTCATACATTCTCCTTTGGCACAAGAGACTTTTATCTTAGTCCCATTTGCATTTTTGTCACCAAAGTAATTTACATTTTTATAGCATAATTAATGAACAAGAAAGTCATTTACATGTTCTTGCTCGGCACACCAGTACGTAGTCTAGACTCGAGCATATCTGATGCGAAGGGACCGGCATTTGGAAAACGTGTGGGAGTGTTTTCGAGCACCAGAGAGATGTCTCGGAGTGCAGAAAGATAACCAAACAACTACATGATTGTTTTAAAGCAAAAAAAATGTCGGGCAGAATACGCTGCCATAATCAAAGGGGACACGGGGCTTTCAGGTGCAAATTGACACCAAAGCATCTTTCACTTCAGCTGGCCCTCACATCAAATACATGGAGGGAGGCCTCTGGAGCAAATTACACCATTTACACAGCAAAGAAGAAAGCAATTCATACAAGTGGCATTCGTTTTTCCTGGCCTGCAAAGATGAAAGGGAATAATTCATCATGATTTTGCCTCTGGTCAATGACCTAATTCTGTTAATAGCTTATTATCTTTCCTGATGCATTATGTATACATTGTTAGGAAGAGTGTTCTGGTAAAAGGCATAACTGTTTCCACATTAAAAGCCTTATCAGCCCATAAAAAGTGGTTTCTAAAAGCTAGAAGCAAAGACAGTTAAGTGGTTGACATCTTGCCTAAGAGGAGAGGAATCATGTCTTCAGGGTGGTGGACAAGATGAGAGCAACACTTATAAAAGAATCTCATAAAGGGCTTAGCTTCATATGTAACAATATCATATTTTATTACATTATTATCATGGCTAACAGAACTCATGGTCACAGTTTAATTGTGGTATTTATAGAATATTTGACAAAATTATGTTATCAGATTAATTGTCCTTATTATTTGTCACTTTTTGGGAAAAATTAACGACACTCAAAATAGAAGATCAGTTTGTTTGGTGGAGAGAGTTTGTAACTACATAAGGCAAGAAAAAACATATAATTATTTACATGACATAATGTTATCATATGTGTTTTATTAACATTAAAAATCAGTATGTTGCATCACATCTACGTCAAATACAAAAAATAAAAATGTCAAAAAGACAGTTGATTCCAATTCCTTAAAATCTCATTTGCATAGTTGTTGTTTTGAAAGACGTTCTTAATATTTTGTACATGTTAAGGGCAAGAGTACATTTTGTACAAGGAACATTTGCATGCAAAAGGCAATGGAAAATTAAATGGTATATAGGTCAAACAACCACACATTCATTACAGCAAAAATAATAATTATAAAATTGACAATGTGTGCAGTCCTGTCAGAGTGCAGACGTTATTTTCTGTCATCAGGTTCTGTCTAGTTTAACACTGAGTTGCATAAATGTCATTTTTAGGAGTCGGCTCTTTGGCTCACACACTGACCGCAGCTTGAAACCCTCCTTGCCAAAACGGACCAGGTGTTCAACCACTGGCCCTAATATTTAAACTTTTATTACAACTCCAACGATTAACTGCAGCTGTGTCCCCAGCTGTAAGTGTAATCAGATTTGCTGTTTGTGATAAAGTGCTGGATCCAAAAAAAAAAAAACGCTGAGAGGGGGCGTGGGTATGGGGATGGAAGGCCTGGTGGTGAGTGTGTCCTCTTCGGCATCAGATGCAGCAGCCAGGTGACACACACACTGTGTACAAACCCCCTGCTGCTGCAGCACAGAGGAAGCACATGTTTATTGATGTGTCTGGCTGCCCCTGAGCGCACAATATGGCTGAGAGAAACAAACACCAACGTACAGAAAGCTCTCAGAGCAGAGAACAGATGAGCAAACAAGCACGCGGATTACGGGCTGTTGGGTTTACCTCTCAGAGATGTTTCCATTTATACCAGCTACATACAAAACACCAGTTTAATTGTATCATCAGACTTTTTTCATTACCTTATATATGTGATTTATAAACAGCATTCGTTTTGATACTGCGTTGTGTTGCTGCTGTTGACCCACACTGGTTCCCTCTTAAACCTGCTAATTTTAGTGCAAATAAGAATAATACATGCTGTGAGATGAAAATTATGACATTTTGAATGAATCACAAAAGCAGTGACGCTTTTGGACCTTGAGTGATATAGATAACCATAGTAACTAGCTGTGTTTGCAGGGCAGAGAAGAGTTGAATTCATGACTGAATGACAGGAATTAAAGTATTTTTCTGATTTGTGACTTGTGTGAAATTTGTCCTTGTGTTCTTGTTGTGTTACTAAGCAGAGGAGTAGCTCCCATTAGGCAAACCTAGGCATTTGCCTAGGGCCCCAACCAAATCTGTCTATCATAGGGGCC
>JAOWBC010001592.1:11152493-11162793 GCA_028566105.1 Hypoplectrus providencianus
CACACACACACACACACACACACACACACACACACACACACACACACACACACACACACACACACACACAAAGTATTGAGTGTCTCATTATCAAATGTATTAAAATGATCAGAAACACTTGCCTCTCAATGACAAGCTCCTTTTCTTTTAGCAGACTCTCACTGGCTTTGACCAGAGCGTCCCACTTGCCAGACTCTGAGTGGACGGGTGTCGAATACAGTGATGGGTACTGACCCACTCCGGCACTCATAAGCTATGACAAAAAGACAAACGACATGGAATGGTTAAAGCTGCATAATGTGGAGAAATATACAGCAAGATTTTCTACAGTTTAAAATGTTATTTGTGTACTACTGACACTTTCTTTCAGCACAGTATATAGATACGTACAGTACAGGTGCTGACACACAACTAAAAATAGTCATAAAAAATTATGCATGGATTTTAAGAATTACCGCTAACTTTGCTTGGTATTAAACTGGATCAAAGGATTCTGACAACACAGCAGTTATCTGACAACAGATACTTTGTTAATAACTAGTGATTTCAAATGGCTATCACAAAGGAGAAATAAAACTTGATGAGTATCAAGCAGTGCAGAGCTCTCTCTAAAATAGAATGTAATTCCACCTCAGAGACTATTTCAAGGGTTTCTTCCAACACACATTGAAAGCGCTGCAAATGTTGCTGTATTTTGGTGCACTGAAGAATGCATTCAACAGCTTAATGAATGAATGAATGAATGAATGATTCCCTCGGAGCTTTAATTTTGTTTATGAGACATTTAATCTCAGGAAGTAAGTGAGTATTCATAGAAATTAATCTTGAAAAACATCTAGTTTTTTACAGTCCCCAAATTGTTTGTCTCACACAAAGACACATTTTTATCTTGAGGAACATAACGAAGCAGAAATATCATGTAAGATAAATTTATATATTTATAAATTGTATTATGATATGTTTTAACTGAATCAATAGTTATAATCAGGGGGGATTCATTTTTCAGCACACCAAGGAGTTGACTACTTTTTTGTTTCTCTTAATAGAAAACCAGTTAAGGGAATAGAGATGTATGGTTAAAGTTGCTGCATTGACCAATGTTTAAATAATTACCATAACTATATCTTGAAAGAAGTTAAACAATTTCTTCATAAAGTAAAAACCCCTATGGGTCCAATCTACTTAGCGCCTGAATTTCCTGCCCTGCTCAGTATTTCAAAAATGAGTTAAAGTGATTAAGTGTCTGAATGTGTCAGCACACAGCAGGAGGAAGTCAGTCCAGAGTATCAGCATCTGCTATGTAGGTGAAAATTGAAAAAAGTGCTGAAATGGTAAATAGCTGTTGTGCAAAACATTTTTACGATTTCAACAGCTTTTTACAGACTGTAAAACGGAAGCTGGGACAAGCTGTCTAGTGATGGTCATGCATAGTGCTGACTAAAACATGTAAAACAAACTTTTATAACCCTGACAACAGACACCAGAAGTCCTCTGATGTTCTTGTGATTTTGACTTTGCTCATTGACTTGATAAGTCCTGCAAAAAAAACAGGACAAGCCGTCTGTATGGCTTCAGGCTTTATTTAGTAGAACGTTATTTTTCCAATGTTGACCTATATATGTGTCTGGAACTACATTGCTGGCAAGAATTCAATGTTCACAAACAGCGGATTGCCCCACATGTCTACTCCAATAACCTTTATGTTAACACAGTGTTTTTATCCAGAGAAGAAATATGTTTGCTTTGCTACCCAGCAGAGGTGTTGTGAGAAAAAAGCACATTTATGTCTGCATTGTATACTTTGATCCCAAAAGAGCAGCAACTGGAGCAAAAATGGATGTTTAAAAAACAATGAGGTGTGTCTAATGCAATTCTTTACCTCTAGTGTATAACTTTGTATCTACAATAAATGCTTACCTGCATTTGTTCCACTTGCAGACGTAAACTCTCCAGTTGCTGCTTATGCTGCTGTTGTTGCTGCCAGCTGGACAGATCTCCACATCTGTCCTGCCGCAATGGCTCATAAACCTTGGAACCTGCATGCTCCCTCAGAAGAGCCTGTGTCTGCAGGCTGAGAGGGTTCGCATAAACTCCAGCGGACCCGGCCACACCAGGCTGACTGCATCTCTGATTAGAGGTTTCTGCTGTGCCGGGAACCCCAGGCCTTGCCTCAGGCAAAACTTTATAGCTGTGCTCCATGCCTCCTCGGTAGGCCTCAGACACACAGTCTGGGGTGTCTCTAATCCCGGTCGCCTGTAATCGGAGTCTGACATCAGGGCATAACCCCCCCAACAGGGCTGACTGATTTAGCGTAGGCTCCACAGCAGGAGTGTCAAACCTCTGGCCCTCATCCATCCGCGTGTGATCCGAGGGGAAAAGCGAGTGGTCTAGCCCATTGACAAGGCTGCGGTAGCGGCTCAGGCAGTCTGGCTTTGGCCCCACGTGATCGCCACCCACGCCAGCCTGAGCATCCAGATTGGGCGAAGATGCTGATTTGGAGAGGGAGGAAGACTTTGATGTAGAGCCACTTGGGGTTCTGGAGCCAGAGGAAGACCGATGACCCTCAGAGGACAGGGAGTCCTCCTGGACACATGACTGGGGCTTAGAGGCCGGGGCTCCGGCCGTGGATGGCATGACATGTGCAGTGGGTATGGGAATTTGACTGCGGATTGGCTGGAAAGGAGGGCTGCTGCTGGAACTGCAGAAATCTTTGAAGAGAAAAAGAAGATAGAGTCATTCCAAATGATATCAAGTGTTATACTCTCACTATTCAATATACAGATAAACCTTGTTAAATCACTGCTGAATATCTGGAGCATTACTGCGGGCCATTTCCTCTATTTTCAGTCAGTGATGTAAAGTAGATGGAGCAGGGTTTATGGGTGGCCTACTTTGATGATGAGGTGTCACCACTGAAAGAATTAACTGGCTCTGTCTGACTCAACCCAGGGAATAGGCTTATAATAGACTTAAACCATGCACAGAATAAAAGCTCTGCATAACATGATTAACTAAAACATATGTTGCTGTACAGCATTGATAAAGCCTACTTAATTGTCATGCCATGGAGGATACATGCAAAACAACTACAATCCACTTTTACAATAAAACTGCTTACTAAAGGGCCTTCTTTTTACTGAAATAGCATAAGCATTTATAATTATTCCCAACATCATTAAAAGAGAAACACCCTCGGACTTAAGAGTTCACATCCACTACACTAAGCATGCACAAAAAGGCAAACTGTCTTCATCTGGAAACCTCAGAGATCACATTATGCTTAGAAAGAAATTTAGGAATGCAGCTAAGATCACTACAACGAAGCTACAGACATCTTCACAAGCCCCAACACAATTCAGAGTTACATAACTCCAACAGCATTACTAACCTGAGAGACCTGTTGAAGTCTATAAACCTGGCATTCTCTTGAACGCAACAAACATGTTATTAGCTGTGGCATGTTTTCTACAGCTGAACTGAGGCGAGCTCAGCTGTAGACCGCTTTAAGTCAAAACAAAAGTTCGTCCTCTGCATTTCTGGTCAGTCAACAATCAATCTCTGAAACCAAGACTGACAACGGCGTGGTAGGCAGGACCTTTGCCCAAAAACGTATTGTCCTCAAACCGCAAAACCAGCCTGTACCAAGCGCTGAGCAAACACACACACAAACAGGCATACACAGGAAAGGTTAGGGGTATTTATAGCCCACCTCTCATGTTACAGAGTGATCTGTGGGTGCCGCTTATTTAAGCACCTTGCCTCCTCCCACTGTATCATCACACACACATACATCCAAAGTCAAAGACTGAATGGGATATGTATTCCTGCCCTGTCAAAACCACAATTAAAAGCTATATTTTTTTTAATAGCAGAGGAAAAATACTAATTAGTATATAGGCAAAAATATTAAGAAAACAACATTAAGCTTTTAGGAAGGTAAAACTTAACATATAAAAGAAGCCTCCAGGCTCCACTGATTCATAACCGGCTTGAACAAGTCAAAACCACTCTGTAAGAAGAACATTTGCCCAGTGTTTGCTGAACAGACATTCCTGCTTTGGAGAGTACATAACATAATGACAATCCCCTCTGACTGTAAAATACAATAATGTAAGCATCAAGAAGCTTAAATATAAAAACAATGTTCCCCATTTATTATAAAAAATAAACTCTGGTAACCTTAAGTGGTTTAATGTGCCCCTTACTCCAGAAGCATGCCATATGGTATTATCTACAAGAGGTCATTATTGAGGCTAAATTTGGGGCTAATTGTCATGTTGCTAGGCGCGGCTGTCAGTTTAAGTGCCAGGACAAAGCTGTGCAAGCACCAGAAGCATCAACAGTTGTAAGAGGTCTGTGAGAAGCTGTTATGTTTTCTATAAAATAAATAAAAAGAAAGTGCATCCAAACCATGCTACATAAACATGAAAGGAATGTTTAAAAAATCATGCAAACCTAACAACTAAGGAATATTAAAAGGAGAATCTGAAAAGGAGCAGGAATACAATTTGTTAGAATGCAGCTTTAAGCCTAGTAGGAATGTTGTCGAACAAGATCAATGGGCAATGTGCTTGTGGCTTTAACACTGAACACTTCAATTTTAAGCATATTGAAATATTTGCTAGATAACAGATAACTACTAACATTATTCCCTGTTGTCTACAGCTTCTCTTTCAAGTTTAGTGATCTTTTTATCTGGTGACTGGAACTGTGCAGAGATCTTTTAGCTCTCACAACACCAAAACCAGCAGGGCTGAATATTTTCAAAACTGTACCATTATCATAACCAAAGACTGTGAAAATGGAAGGCATGTATAAAATTATGATATTTCAACAAAATTCTTTTTTAGATGTTTCATTTAAAGTTTAACCAAAAAATAAACTATACTGACCTGATCCTGTTATAACCATGCAATTCTGAGTTAATAAGTGCAAATGAGTCGCTAGGATGGCTTGTCTGAGAGTCACATGACAAAAGTTTTCTTAAGACATCTTAGTGTCTTGCTGATTGGACTGTAGGCTGTTTGCACAGAGCAGAGAGGAGAGGACAAGAGAGGCCATACAAATGTTCAAAGTATATAACCTCTAGCCATGACAGTGCTGCTCAATGGAGATGGGGGTGAAGTTGTTTGCTAAACTACTTGGGTGTAGAGGGTTAATTCACAAAACATGCCTTTATTGCTCAAACACCTCTGGTGTTTTTTTCAGTATGTTAGTTTAAGTGTTTCCTGTTGCATGAGGGACCATCAGCCCCAGCTGACCACCACAGGGAATCTATCTAACACTGTGTGTCTGTTATTTTTTCCACTCAGTGTACACACAAGCTCTTGTACAATTTCACTTTTTGTCCAGTGGGATTTTCCCCATTTAAAATATAATAACACTGTATGGATAACAAAAACATGTTGACTGATGTGTCATTTTACACCACAGGCAAGGTCCAGTTTCCATTAGGGTGTTCAGTCCTGGCATCCCAACACCCCATTCTCCCAATTATTCACAACACCATAGTAGTGCACCAGAGCCTTGGAGCATTTTTGGCTGGGACTTTAATCTACCTCTGCAAATCTCCCAAGCTCCCACAGAGGATCATGAACATTTCTCTCACTTTATAAATAGCCTAAGAAACACCAACACAAATGTAAAGTCTTTTCAGCCTCTGCATAAAAAAGGTTTGAGTGATTTTTTTTAATATGTTCTACATTATATGACTGTTCTCAACTTTTTAGTTGGCATTATTAAGATACCCTGTGAAGTTCACAGATGCATCAGGCGAGAAACACAAACAACTGGCTGTATATAGTTCAAATTGGAGCTCTATCATGAAAACAATGTTGCACAATACATAGAGGAGCTAGATACGTTAGAGGAGGGACAAACAAGAGTGATCACCTTCTGTGCTGTCAGATGCTGAGGTGCCAAGACCAGTGTCCCCACTGTCCGATGTTCCAGGCCGGCGGCCAAAACGGCTTTGGAACTTCTCTGACACAGCTGGTGTCTGCCACTCCATGTCAGCAAACCGAGCTAATGTATATTTGTGAAACAGGACAATGGAAACAGAGGGGAACATCAACACATGCTTAACTGGCACACACGATTCATTTTGACTGAAGTGTGTCTACATACCTGGTTTGGATTCAATATATCTATGTGAAGTTGTCATTCCATATAAGAAAATGTGACCTGTGGAGAAAAGTATATTTTCTGTTACAGATGGAATAAAAAAAACATATTTTAAGGTTGTTTAGTTAAAAGGGAAAAAAGACTAAAGAAGCTCTACCAAAATATCACCAGCCAAATTCTTGAGATATTTTATAGTAGGTTACTTAAGTTTCTAGGTCATGTCAGGAAATATCCTATGGCCTATTCCTAAATTTAAGTAATTAACTGTGAAAACAGAAGAAGAGACTGGTTACTAGGGTTTTGTGGTGAACAAGAGGCTGAGATGTCCTCTGAACAAAAGCTTCTTTCTTGCATACTGTATCTAATGACCTGAAGGTCCATTGCCAAGAACTTGAGAGTTGTTAGCCATTGACTGATTTGCTGACCTATCAAATTTAAATGTCCCTCATCAACCTCCACAAACTGTTCTGGGTAGCAGCAAAAATAACAACATGAGCACATGTCGTAGTGTTACATAATGTGTTACACAAACATTTATATCCCTAGGAGGGTACAGGGAGTTGTACATTATGTGTTAGAAGAAAACATAATTGTAGACAGACACAAGGGGTCTGAGAGGCAGCCTGGTTGCTATAAAGTAATCCTCTTAACAAGCTAATTCATAAAGGAAATGACTGCTAACACTTAAAGAGCCAAGGAAAGCTATCAGCTATAGATGTGACTTAATACATATATATATATATATATAAAATATTGCAACGTTACTTACTAAATGTGACGATTTAGCTGCCTAGATACGCTCTGTGACGATTTAATTGCAACAACGTTCAATCTTATTGCACTGCGATGCTCTGCCCCGTTAACCATTTTAGCTAATCCATGACAAATCCGTTTCCGTCTAACAAGCTAGCTAGAAGCTAACACAGCGCTGCCGTCTGCTTAGCTACTTGAGTTTACATTAACGTTGCAAATCTCTCTCAGCTTTTCTGCTCACATTAGTTAACCTTGGCTATCCGTAGGCGCTGACCAAAAGGTTACTTTACCTTTGTTTCACCTAAACTCAAAATGCGGTAACAAATCTCGGTCCGAGGCTGGAAACCGAAGCCGAATCTGTACCATCCGCTGCTGCTGCTGCTGTTGTTCCGCTAGCCAACTGAACTGATCTCCGCTGATGGCAGACGACCCATCAAAGACACAATGGCCGCTTGTTTAGTTTCACAGTGCCGCCCGATGTTGAAACAGTTTGCGGATTTCCTGCCTGTAAACTATGTTCGTTCGCGGTGGTTACAAATTCAGACTATAGCCCAAAAACTATGGTAGCAGTTTCTGTAACAGTCTACTTAGAATTTTGCTGCGAATGCTACAAAAGAAAGGACTAGGTTCTTCCTGCCACATGACCCAAAACCGCAATAGGGACAAAAAACGAACGAACCTAACAAAGATTTGTTCGGTTGGCAAGGATAACCTAGAAAATAATGCTTTCGCGAGGGTTCAAAAGTGTCAACGACTATTTAACTGTAGAAAGACATATTTATTCAGCTTGTAAATAGTAATTGGTATCGAGATAAATACTACATGGTCTACTGCAAAGGTGGCATATAACATTAACACAAGACTCCTGGGCAACATAAACTCCCGCATTTCCGCAGCTGGTGAAATTACTTGATATAACTATGCCTGATAATTAATTAAATGCTATTGTATGAGATCGATCATTCATTATATATTCCTAATATAGATAATACATTTTAATCACAGAGCCCTTTTCAGGAACTACTACTACTACAATTAATTTTATCCTGAATTTCCCCCATGGGGGATCAATAAAGGAATATCTTATGTTGTCATATAGATTTTAAGATAGTTAGTCAAATGTGGAAGGCTGTTAGTCTGTAGAATACCTAATGCAGATTATTTAAACAGGTTTGTTTTTTGCTTTAAAAAATAGTTCACAGCAAACAGCTGTGACACATAAGTGAAAATACCATAAACGCTGACATCAGCTTGTTGCAGGAAGTTGGGACATTAATTACAACATTTGAAACACTTCTAGTCCACAGTGACACATAGGCATTGTAAGAAATATTGCTATTATTTATTCTGTGTTTCGTAGTGGAAAGTCCACCTCTTTGTCCACCACCTGTGTTATGTCCCTACTGGTTTCTACACCAACTGGTTTCCTCTCTCGTGTGTGCAGATGTATTTTGCCTCAGTTAGATTCGTCACATATTTCTAAACATATTACTGGCGACTTCTTGGTCGCATCTCATATTTACTGTGGGGAATATTGTTGTACCAGTGAACACTACATCAAAGCCTCCAATCAAAAAAAGAAATACATGAAAATATTGTTTATGTTTTTTTTAAGAGAACGGCAAAATGCAAATATCCGTAGGGGCGTTACCTGTACGCAGTGAACTATACAACCCACCTAAGCCCCTCGCGGCCAGTGTTATTTATTGAGTAAGAAGCCTACGTCAGCGTCCAGGAAACATTTTGTTTTGGACTGACCCAAAAACAAACGGTTAACTTGAGCTGAACATCGAAAATTGCAGAAAATATTTATAAAGTGTCTGCCACTGTTTCTCACGGCCTACTGTCATATTCACCAGATCATTAGCCCGAGAAAAAACACAATGTGAAAAATAAATACTTTAAAACGGTGACGATCTTATTCAGACAATACTGTCAGCGCGGTCGCTGTCTGTAATAGGAAAAGCCAACTTGCAAAAGTAGGCATCTACGTGTTTATTTATGTTCTACAACTCAAAAAATATTTTTTTTTATCATGAAAAATGACTGAGCTATATCATATCAAGACTTGGGGGAAATAAAGTCAAATCAAAATGGAGAAAGTCAATCAAATGGGGTTGCTTTATTTGTTTTAAAAACGGCAGGTATCTTTTTTTTTCTTTCTTTCTTTTTTTTTTTTTTTGCAAATGAACGCCCAATAAGCCCTTATTTGTAGGGAAAGTGCTTTTATTCTGAAATGAACACGGGCCGGAAATGATTTATCTGTTTTAGCTCTTAGAACAAAGTTGCGTGATGCGCACAGTGGGAGGAGGTTTGTGTCCATGTCAGAGAAGGTATTAGCGAGAATCCTGTCAACAAACTCACTAAGAGTGTGATTTATCACGTTTATTAAATGGACATTTCTTGACAGAAGACTTTTTAGTTCACGGATAGCGGTGAGATTTCTTTAATAGTCAAAAATTACAATTGAAGCGTTGCAAATGTTAACGTTACATGAAGTGGACGTTTTGTTTAGCTAGCAAGGTAACGCAAATACGCTAACGGTAGCTACTTGGTAAACGACAGGTCTCTTAAAGGCCCGATACATGGGTGGCTTGCGATTCTTCTAGGCTAACAGCATTAACGTTAATGTCAGTGTTCTGCGACGCCGTCAGTTGATTGCAATTGTTGTAGAGCTGCGTAGCTAACATTTGCTATTAAGCTAACTAATGCACTAGCCTTGTTGAGAGGAGGCAAAGGACTGCACTGGAGTGAGCAAAGTCTGCAGACCAGCTAACATTATATGACATATTTATGTTTAAGCTGTTTTTAAACAGCTCTATATGAATGAATAATTAAAATTGCGGACCACCTTGTTCTTACATTTGCTCTATATAGAACATTAAATAAATTAAAAATCATTGCCTTGTGAAAAGTATTATTCCTGTGTTATTTACGTTATTAATTTTTTCACCGTCTTTTACAGCCTATTCTCGAGGAAAACAGAGCAAATGTCATTTAAACTCTGACCCCTGGAACCCCCAGCCCTAATTTATGTTTTGTGGTGAGGCCATGACTACTGTCAACATCACTAGAGATATCCTGCACCGGCAGATCAGAGTGCGTATCAAATGAGCACAATGAACTGACAATTGTTTGATGGAGTTAATCCAAAAAGGATTGTTAACATTTTGTATCGATACTTTCATATGTCTCCAGGACAAGAGAGCATCAGGCTTCCAAAGGTTTTATCATGTGACTGATCCTTTCATAAAAAGGCTTGGACTGGAGGCTGAGCTTCAGGTTGGTGACAGCGAGTGTGTGTGTGTGTGTGTGTGTGTGTGTGTGTGCGCGTGCGCGTGCGTGCGTGCATTTAAAGGGAAATCGTTTTGAAAAGTGATTATGAGGCAGGCATAATATTTTCTTACAGTTTCTACTTTTTGTC
>JAOWBC010001592.1:11186129-11196575 GCA_028566105.1 Hypoplectrus providencianus
AATATGTAATGTCAAATTGTTTACACAAGACAGTACAGATGAATAGGGTACATAATTATGTTAAAATCACACATCACCATGAAACCTCTCCAGATGATTACTTATATTCCGAAAATTTCTTTTTGTACTTTAGTTTTGTGAAATGTTATGGTAAAATAGGCAAATGTGACATTATCTAATACCAACTGTTGGAAAAATCGACAGAAGCAAAGTAAAGTCAAACAACATCTAATGTGTATTTTGGATGTTTTCTCTCTGTTATTCTGAACGAGGTCATGATGATGAACAAAAAAGGCCTAAAAGAACTTTTTGAAAAATTCAGATTTTTTTAGTGTTGTAGAGCTTTCTCTTTAGGTGTTTTCCCTACATTCCCATAAAATTCACTCACATTTGCTATCTTTGGAAACGTTGGCATCTTGACAGGAAATGAAAATAAATACTTGAGCAATACTTGGCTGCACAACAGGTCAGTAATGAAGGACCTGCCAAGTGTACTGCAGGGATGAAGATGTTCAGAACACAGTGCCTTTATCACATACAACCCCTGCTGCAGAGAACAAACACTGTGTGTTTGAAAAGACAGAGCCAGTGCATCCTGTTATGTTCATGTACAAAAATATATTTATTTGAAATGTTCTGAAAATGCAGACTTATTTACAACATTGAAGCAGATCTGCAACATAAGATACAGTATATTAACAGTGGAATCAGTCTGTCTTTCAGTGGCTAAAAGTCTCAGACTGGGCTAAAGTGACCTGAGCTTCAATGTAAATGTAGGTAATTTATCCTCATGTGTTCACCAATTCACATAGCTTTTATGGCTGTGGTAAGGGTCCACTGTCCCAGTTCATGAGGGAACATTGTTCGGGTTGATCCTGAAAAGGTTCTGCTTCACCCCAGTTTCAAACACTGGACTCAGCTCCCTCCTGGACAGCCCGTCTGTCCTCTTCTATCTGCAGAAGAGCATGTCAACCAGCAGCTCCAGCAGATCCGCCTGGCCTATCACGGGTCGGAAGAAGAGTTCAGTAATGAGACTCGGTGTGATGCTCTGCAGCATGGAGGCCGTGAGGAGGATTCGGGCAAAGCGCTCCTGGTCCCCTGGGTGGAGGAGGTGGACCACCTCGCTGAGGGCATGCTGAGCCTCCTGTTGCAATCCTTCGACAAACAGAGCTGCCTTCAAATCTGGGACATCTGTTGAACACAAAGACAGCAATTTAGACACTTTTACATACGTGTATAGTGTATTTTTTATTTTTATTTTTATTTTTTTTTGCTCCTGAAACTTTCTTTTATAATGGACTAGGTGAGGATGAATACACACCTGGGTTAAATATTGTTGTCCCTTTGAGGTATGCATACTCCTTTTGACTCAAATCCAAACTCCAAAAGGTTTTGAGACAGGATTTGAGTTTGCTGACCCCGGCCATGGTGGGCTGCTCCCTCTCCGTCTCAGGGCTCTCCTGATGGTTGAGGAGAATCTTTTTCAGCATGCTGTCGGCCGGTGTGTCTGTCACCTCAAAGTCCACATGCTCCTGGGCCAGACCCAGGATGAAGAGCGGGGCCCAGCAGCTTTTGAGAAGTGCAAACTGGTCGTTTGGTGGCATCTGGTTAAAAGCGGGTAAGTTCTTCATGAAATGGACAGTTTTTACCAGAACCGCTGACGCCTCTTTGCAGATCTCAGACGGCCTTTTCAAGCACACTGTCCTTCGCAGCTCACAGTTGCATCGGTGAGGTATTGAATTGTAGTTAAAGCAGTTTTGGCTTGTTTTGCTGTTATCCATTTGGCTCAGGATGTTGTAGAGAATAGGATTGGAAAGCCTGTCGCTGTTGGCTGCACAATGACACCCGTTATCCATTTCTGTAGGTTGTTGAGATCTGTGGAGTTCAATGTAAGAGACCTTTCACAAGATGCAGGAGCTTGTGAGTACTGCTGCAACTTCCTCCACTGTCCCTGTATTTATAAGGCCAACCCACCCCCCTAAGTGGACCTTGCCTTGTCAATATACTCTGTAAAAAACAACCATGTGCTCTGCCAGGTGACTGATGGAATAACCCTGGGAAACTGATAAGCTTTTCTCAATGAAAAGGAGGTGGTGAAGTAACGCCTGGATATCAAGAGGGTTGGGCCTTATCTTGCTGCCGGTGTCATTAACCCAGGCAGTACCAAGCTACCAAGGACTGCAGAGGTAATCAGCCCCGCTCTGTGTCCCTGCACTCTGCCAGCTCACACCTGAACAGCTGGAGGGAAGCCAGAGCAGAGCGGGGGCATTGACCTATAAGTTATGTCCTCATGAGGTAAAGGAATTTTTTTTATTATTTCATATACATTTAATCCTGGGACAGGCCTGACCTCATTTAGTTGTAATCCTTGGTATAAAGCGGATTTAAATCAGCATCAACATGGCTTACCTAAAAGTAACTTTCTTTTTTTTTTTTTTACATACAACCCCAATTCCAAGTGGTGGTGTTGTGGTGTAGTATGTTTTACACAGCTTCAGGATTGTACGACACAGGTTGACTATCCCCCCCAAATACCAGAAACTTTGCAGAAGTCATCTTTTTAAAGGCACAATTCAACACAAAATTTAAATACATGTCATTTATGGATATATCCTTCTTACCTGTGGGACTTTTTGAATTGCAGAGTGTTGTTGTTTGTCTTCCCTTGAACTAAATGCAACTAAATGGCACTTTACTTGTCTCCAATGCCAAAAAATACATTTGAAAAAAAAGCTCAACAACAATGTGTCTATACAAGTCAAGACCTGGTTATCAAAGGTTATTAAGAGACCTTGTTTTGGGCAGTTTCATGTAAGAACTCTAATACAAAGACAATAGTTCAAAAACTAGAGACCTTTTTGATGCTATCACTCTAGCCATGATGCTTAAATGAATGAATACAGCACCTAATTCTGGCATCCTCACTCAGCCCACAGCTGTCCTTGAACAGGATCCTAAAGTTTGTTCTCAACTACAAACCTGTAAAGTTTCATTACTGCAACTTGCTCCATGACAAAATCTGCCCATACACAGACTACAGACCACTTCTGTGGTAGTAGCTGGCTGGCTGATAATTAGATGGATTGCATTTAATTGTGTCTTTTTGCAATCACATTGACAAAAAGTCAAGTAGGCCAAGAAAATTTAGGGAATTCCAGTTTATGGTGTTTATGAAAGGGCAATACAATGTTCCACATGCCATTTAAATGGTTTTACCCTAATTTGTTATCTTCTCGTGCCTGGCACAGAGGCTTGAGACTGATAAGCTAATTACTTTATTGTTGTCACAAGTAAACAGTCCACTCATTTTCAAGAACAGGCTCCTTTGGTTGAATATTTCACCATGAAATGAAATGTTGACCATGTTGTTTGGTGACGCAACATAGAATATTTTATGCTTCTTTACCATTGCGGGGACATCTGCTGCTGCACAAGACAAGGAGCCTGAAAGCATCAGCTCTGCAGGAAGATGTGAACCACAGAGCAGGGAAGTCAAGGTCAGCTCATAAAATGAATGACTGCAATAAAGAGATTACAAGCCCGACACAACTGGCAGCACCAGTCACTGAATGTTTGTTTTACTCCATCAGTGTCTTTACTCATCCCTTCAAAAAAAAAAATCCCCAGAATAGGTTTCATAGCCTCATTTTCTTTCCTGGAGTGATCTCATTATGATAAACTCGAGTGATTATTCATATAAGACGTGACATGTCCAAATCATAATGGACCTCCGCTTTGAATGCATGATAACACACATTACGTTATCTTGGAGAATGTGATTCTTTCAGCAAAGTGACCTGTAATGCACTCGAAGAGCCCTCAGGCTCCATGAAGCAGGCTGGCAGTTGTAAATGCCTGCGATAAGGCTTGTGTTTATAGAGGTTAGGAGCAGGCAGAGACGGACACGGAGGACGGACGCTTATCTTCACCAAGACAGTAAAAATAAAATGGCCTTCATTCTATAAGTGGAACAAGAGATCAAGCAAGCGAATCAGTCCAGGTCTGATGAAGCATGATGTAATGGCTGGATCCCAAAGAATGTTTATTTTAAAATACATACATACTCAAAAAATGTAAAAGACACTTGACTTCATAACTATATCAACTTAAGCTTAAAAAAAACAATTTAAAATTACTAGAAACATTTGAAGAGAACTGTTTCAACATATTTACAAAAAGTTTTTCACCCAAATATTGACTTATGCTTTCTATTGGTTTAAGTTTTTTCAGGTCAGTGAACTCTCAGTGTGTGATGGACACCGTGTCTCGTACATGACATTTGACCTTGACCTGCTGCTAATACAGTGGAGGTTCATTTGCCTGGCTCTGTTTTCGCAAAGTTATCAGTCCAAAGGTGACAGTCATTTTTGTAAGGTGGGGTCATTTTAAAATATGTTAAAATGAATTTGGGGGAATTTAATTCAACAAGCACAGAACCACACCATATACAGAACCCTGAGCAAACATTTTAAAGAACAGCTAAGATGGTTTAGTTGTCTAGGACAAATTCATAAATTGCTGAAAAAATTATATGCATTTGCACATACATTTACTATATTATACTGAGAAAGAGAAATAGAGTGTGCACTGATTGAACAGTCCAACTTGTCGAACCTCAGCAGGTTTTGAGATAAAGGTAGCACATTAAAACAAATCAAAACACTTCAAATGTATCCAATTAATCTGTAAAATAGAATAATATAGGATTTTAAAAAGCAATCATGCTAAAGGAAAGGCAGCATCTCTATGATGGATATCTCCAACACTCCAAAACAAAACAAAGATATAACATTTATAACAAAGTGTATATTTAATAAAATGAATGATATAGATTTATGTCTTTGGTGAAGTGTCCCTATAAAATAAATATGTACTATACTAACATGGTAAACTCCAAGACTTTTTGTGTTATGACTAAGAGGTGACATTAGGGTCAAAACTAAGTACTGGAAGCTGGTGCTAAATGCTTGTTTTGATTTGATTAGATAGTTCCTGATTTATGTTATAGCTTTTTACATTGTTATTTAAGTTCAAGTCCATCTGTCTTTTTATTTCATCCAATGTGAACTATAAAAAAAAAACAGGTTAGCTACATCAATATATATATATGCTGGTGCAGCTAAGTACTAGTATAAGACTGCAGCCTCACAGTAAAACTGTGGGGTTTTATCTTCATTTTATGAAAGTTCAAAAGGCCAAAAGCTCCCAATGACTCAATACTGCAATGACTCAATACTGTGTCTTCTCTGCGCCAGGTGTCACAGAATATTTGGAATGTGTTCTTTTCCAGGCTCACAAATAATTATTTTTATTTTTATTTCCTGTACACAGAGATATTATCTATGATACAATGTATTTGTTAAAAGGTGTTCTTTCTGTATTTAAAAGGCACTATTATAGTAAAATTATGCCACCAAAAATAACATCAAAATTCTAACTTGTTTAATCATGTGAAGTTCAGTAAGTGTAATATTTTATTACTTGTAATTAATGTGTAAAAACTCTCGAGGATTAGCAGCTTCCAGAAGTCAGAGGGGCTATGACTAATGCACACTAAGTGTGTAATATGATGTGTAAAGTGATGTCAGGGTCCAGACACACAGTCTAGTTTTACTGCCTATTACTATCAAAACACAATGATAAAAGCTGAGGTGAAGGCCAGAGGAAAAGTTAGCCTCTGGGTTAATGAACTCTGACTGAATGCAGTTCCCGGCTGTCTGTGATTGTGGTGATGAGAAAGATTTTGATCATTTTCCTTTAATATTTTTTTTTTATTATTTGTCTGTACAAATGTTTTTGGTCTGTTTGATTTTCTTTGTCAGGAAGCGTCAGTTTGGTCTGACAGCCCTGGTGTGGGCCTCGTGAGTTCATTATTACGCTAAATTTCAACTGAAACTCCGTAAATATTGGGTTTTGGCTATTCAGTCTAGAGGTTTTAACCGGTTTTACTTCTATGATTTGGACAATTCCTTTAGCGGAACTGACGTCAATTGTGGAAGTCGTCCTGATGACATTCGTTGGCCAAGAGAAAAACAATCATGGCGGACTCTGAAGCTGTAGCTCCCGTATATTTGGCAGTAAGCAATATTCCTGTGGCCTTTCGCTCCGCGGACCTGAGAAATTACTTCAGTCAATTCACAGAAAGTGGCGGTTTTCAGTGTTTTCACTACCGACATCGACCGGAAGTTCTCAGGGAGTCCGAACAGGCTGAAAACACCGTGAGTGTTGACAGCGAAGAGACTGACCAAGTAACGGACGACACCTCCGTGAAGAAGAAGTCGTGCTGTTGTATCGTTTCAGTTCATGCTAAAGATGCTGACAGATTCATCAAGATGTATGCGGGAAATCACTGGATCAACTCGAAGGGCAACTGGTTGGCCAGACGTTGTATTATTAACAGAGTAAAGGTTTCACACGATAAAGGTTAGTGAGAGATATATGAGCTTGCCTTTAGTTTTAACCTGCTGTTAATCGACCTTACAGACATAGTGGGATTCACTCCACCTTTCGTTCTTGTTTGACATATTTCTGTTGTGCCATATTAAAGGGGTATTCCCCCGAGTTTATGATTACCAGATGCTCGATGAATTTTATTTAGATTTTAATAAAGTTGTAGTAAATAGTTAATCAGTTATTATAGTTACTGTTGTGTAATTGTCCGTAAACAACAAAATCAATGTAGACATTTTAAGCCATACTTAGTTATAGAGTGAGAGAAATATGACTTATTGATGGTTAGGCTAGTTCTGCAATTGTATTGCCATTTTTGTTCAAATATGACATTTTTTTTATATTATTATTTTATTCTTTCAGATGATGGGTCATTCCCCTACAAATCAAAGCAGGAGCTGCGGCACAGAGTGTCCTTAACAGAGCGTTTCACCGAGACTGACCTCAAAAGTCTATCTGAGCTCAATCCCCCTGCTCTTATGCAAAATGGGAATGTGGGAACCCCGGTGAAAGTGTTCCTGCAGCTCATCCAGTCCTGCCGACTGCCTCCAAGACTTATACGGAAGTTGGGCCTCACTTTTCCCAAAACTAGCTCCAACCGCCGTTATGGCAATGTACCTTTCCAGTATAAGAACACTCTGACACTTCCAGCCACAGAGGAGACTGTATTAACAGCTGCTGGACATGAAATATCAGGACCAGGCACTTATTCAGGACGGAGTCAGTGCACTGATCACACAGAAACAGCCGAGACTGACGAGCCACAGAAAGAAGACGAGGAGGATGTACAGTCTAATGCAGATGATGTAGGTTTAAATCAATTATGTCAAATATTAATGCACTGTTATTAGAAGAATGGGTAGGCAATGCTATAAACTGTCTGAACACCATCCCTTCATTGTGGTTTGACAGTTTTTCATGTTCTTTGATGTAGGATGATGACCGCTGTGAGGAGTGGGAGCGTCATGAAGCTTTGCACGATGATGTAACGAGCCAGGAGCGAAGCAAGGAGAGGCTCTACGAAGAGGAGATCGAGTTGAAATGGGAGAAGGGCGGCTCAGGCCTTGTGTTCTATACTGACGCACAGTACTGGCAGGAGGAAGAAGGAGGTATGTAGCATATGCATTGATCATACAGTTTTCCACACTTGCAGAATAACCACTATTTTAACCTTGCAGAATGGTTATAGCATGGCAATCTGAAACAATAATTTCCATCTTGATGTCAATGTTAAGTTGAATATGGACACCGCTATTATGCGTTGTTTAATGAGACAAAAAAATTCATCTCTATGTTTACAATATTAGTCATTAAAATATAAATGTCAATGTGTGCATACTTTTTTTAAAATCGAAATCCATTAAAAACACACACATGCACACACATATATACACATAAATACACACAAACCGCACATGATTAAATCACCTTCTTATTTGCTTCGTGAAATATGTATAAAATTACGTCTCCTCTTTCTCTCTCTTGTATTTTTAGATTTTGATGAACAAACAGCAGACGACTGGGATGTTGATATGAGTGTTTACTATGATAAAGGTATCTAAAGTTTCTTTTACATCTTTTTGACACCTTGATTGGTGAGGACCACCAGAGTAAATTATTATCTTTGCAGAGACAGTTTTTCTTTAACCAACTCTTCTCTCAAAGATGGAGGTGACATGGATGCTCGAGACTATGTCCGAATGCGGTATGAGAAACGGATGAGGGAGGGTGTTGAAGACAGAACTGGACACAGTCAGTCTATTGGTAGCTTTGAGAAGTTCACTAAGGTAAGGAGGTGGCCTGTAATTTCACTCCATCTTTTCTACCATGAAGTATATTTATAGCATCATTCTCTAAGGCTTGTTTTTATTTTAAGGGCTTTGGTCGTCGTTTGATGGAAAAGCAGGGCTGGAAGGATGGTGAAGGATTAGGACATAGTCAGGCTGGGATTCCTGACGCCCTTGAGGGTGAAGGCCAAAATCCCAATTGTAAAAGAGGCTTTGGGTGAGTACAAACACATCAGATTAAAAAAAAATTAACAGTTTGCATGTTTTGGGTAAGACAGTGATCACCTGATGCTATTCTGTTTTTGTTTTTTTTCGGCAGATATCATGGAGAGAAATTGATTCTGCATCCTGTAAAAAAGGCCAGGACAGATTTTCATATAACTACAGTGTATGACAAACCCAAAGACATCGATGGAGGGGACACCCTGCTGAGGCGTCAACCAAACACCAGTATGAAGTACAGAGGCTGGCAGCCAGGTGGCATCGTTGGGCCACAACGATGACTTAAATTAAATCATTTTTACTATTACTAGATTTTTTGGTCATTTATTTTTCTGACTGTGTTATTAAAACATTTTTTAAACCTTTCATTCCACTTGTACTGGTTTTGTTTTTGTATATGATTATATAGTAATATCTTCAATTGCTGACTCATTGTAACACAAAAAAACATCTTCCTGTGTTAGTGTTTCCTTTCTTAATGATTCAATTTTGTTTGGAACAGTATGGAAATTATCACTGAATAATATGAGGCAGAAATAGTGAATGATGTACTATGACAGAAGCAGGTTAGGATACTAATGGATAAAATGCAATAGTGATTACAAAAAAAAAATAACTAGAAACCTCCCATATTACATGTGAAAAACTGCAAGTAGATTAGATTTACAATGTCAAGGATTACTTGATTACATTTTCTTGTCTTTAACCATGGCATTTTTTGTTCATATAATTGTACTCATCATTTTTGCAATCCCATGAGTTACATAACTATTTACGAAACTGCGGTGTATTTTTTGTAAATACATTTTATATAAATATTACCTAACACAGGTATTTACTCTTTTCAAATTAAACTTTTATTTTGGTATATCGGCCACGTAACCCGGATGTACTTTAGAGTATCTTAGCCGTTTAGCTAGCAATCATCGTACGCATGCAAACATAAAGGCGGCAGACGGTAAATATGCACTATACTTAAAAAAAAAAAAAAAATACATTCACCAATAAAATTACACAGAACATGTAGCTGACATTAGTTAGACTTCTCTGTGGTCACAGGTGACAGTAGGTTTTATCTATCAACGCACTTTTATATTTTGTTGTTCATATATGTATATGCGTGCCAAAGTATCGAGGTTTTGCTTTAGCCTTAGTCTTGGAAAAGCTGAACTTGACATGCTAATAATATCTGACACTGACTGATGTAACCCTACCAGTAAACAACCTGGATCCTGGTACCCTGCATTGGTCATCACATGTGGTCCCTCCGACAATCTGCTTCCACCTGATGAGATCCATAGTTCTCCGGTCCCCATAACACTGACAGCATGTCCAGCCAGACAGGAGTACCGCCACCCCTGCGCTTTGGGCAGGTGGTCATTGGACCCCCAGGCTCAGGAAAAACCACTTACTGCCAAGGAATGCAGGAGTTCCTTACCCAACTAGGACGCAAGGTGGTTGTGGTGAACATGGACCCTGCCAATGAAGGACTACCTTACTCCTGTGCGGCAGATGTCTCAGAACTGGTCACTCTGGATGATGTCATGGACGGCTTGAAGCTTGGGCCCAATGGTGGGCTCCTCTACTGTATGGACTATGTGGAAGCAAATCTGGACTGGTTAGAGAACAAATTAAAACAACACAGTGACTGTTATTTCTTGTTTGATTGTCCTGGACAAGTGGAGCTCTACACCCACCAGAGTTCAGTGAAGAATATATTTGCACATTTGACAAAGTGGAATTTCAGGGTGAGTTTGTTAAACTTTCAGGCATATGTATGATATAATTTCCCTTGAGTTTTAATTGTACCTTTTATGTCATGTTAGTACGATATTAACATAATATAGATTAGCTGTCTTACCACCTCCTTTTCTTGCTGATTTCAGCTGACAGCAGTGCACTTGGTGGACTCTCATTATTGCGCTGACCCAGCCAAGTTCATCTCTGTGCTGTGTACTTCGCTGTCCACCATGCTGCATGTGGCTCT
>JAOWBC010001592.1:11202031-11213546 GCA_028566105.1 Hypoplectrus providencianus
AATAGATATGACTATTACTCCTCTTTTCTTCTTATTAAGAATTTGAAATATATGTGAATTAATGCAAACCAGGCCAAAAGAACTCTCATTTCATACCCATACTGCAGCATGTGCGGTGAGCACGGGTCTTGTTTCTGTGCAAACATACGTGCAGTTGATTTTTTTAAAAAAATTTTTTATCATAAATTAATTAGTCCCCCCTGCAATGATCACTCATCTCGTGACATTCGCCATAAATATTAATATATTTTTTTTATATAATGCATAGGCTGTGAGTGGTTGGTGTGTGGTTCATATATGTTGGTAACACAACATTGTTGAGTTGTGTGAACACTGGACTTGCTTCATGTCGAGAAAATATTCCACCAATGGGGGGGAGACAATGTGGTTGTAAGAAAAAAAAAAGAGTCCAGTCCGCATTGGAGGGGATCCAGTGCGTGTTTTGCAGCCATCTGTGCGGCTCAGTAAAATGGCTGTATCTAGCGGAGCCTCGTGTTGGTTGGGTTTGCTCCCTGCCTCTACCCGGGCTCAGTAACACAACTCCCACAACAATTTCTGTCGCTTTTTTACGCATTGTATGGAGCTTCCATCATATTTCTAACCCGTTAACGGAACCGGAACCGGGATGGCCGCCGGATTCGGTCCGGTATAAGGGGTGGGGATGAATCGGCTCAAGGATAAATGGTTATAAACTATTATTTATATTCAATGCTAGCTTTTGATTGTGACTGACTCGCCGAGAGGAGAGGGAGAGAGAGGTGGGGGGGTATATCATGGCCGCTCAGGTCGCCAGCGCCGCCACTCTTAACACTAGCCCGCCTTCCGAACTCAAAAAGCCGGATCGAGACCCTAAGGAGGAGTCGGTACCGGGGGAGAAGCAGTCAGACAAAAAGCAACCGGGCTTGGACAGCGGATCGCCGGGCCGGGGGGATCTGCAGGACGGGGCCGACGGTGGAAATGCAGGGGGAGGAGGGGAACCTGAGATGAAGAACGGGAATGGGAACCCGCCCAGGGCTAACAATAATAACCAGAATGACTCTGTCGGACCGGAGGGAAATAACCATCCCGGCTTGGTGCATCACCACGGCACCGCGTTTCCCCCACCGTCATACGGATACAGTCAGCACTACGGTCGGGCCCCTTTTCATCAACATGGCGGACAACAAAGCCCTGGCATGGCAGCTGCTGCGGGTCCGGTCGTGCAGTCGAGCAACATGATGGACCCGTATCAACCTAATTCACACGAGCATGGCTTTTCAAACCACCAGTTTAACAATTACAACCCATTCCCGAACAGGACTCCCTATCCCGGCCAGGCGTACGCCATGAACTCCCCTCGCAGTACCCAGGCGCCGACAGCTGGGGGGCAGCCAGCTAACGTTAAGCAGCAGCCACCAGCGGGAGGACCCACGGCGATGGCTGGATCTTACAGTAACCAGAGATATAACATTGGGAACCCCCAGCCTACGTCCACACCGACACTCAACAAGCTCCTAACGTCCCCAAGCTCAACGCGGGGATATCCAAACTACCCGTCTAATGACTACAGTAGCCAAGAAGGAGCTAGTAAGGGACCAGCAGACATGGGCAGTAGCGGTCTGTATGGAGGGAGCAATCCGGGTTGGCAACAAAGAAGCCATCACCCGTCGCCTATGAGCCCGGGAAGTGCCGGGCAGCCGCTAGTTAGAAACCAGGTAAAGTCACATTATTACAGGAACATGATGTGAGCTTTAGCACGTCTCCTTCCCTCCTCCTAGCTAGTTCACAACGTAGCAGGCCAGCCATTGTCTGCTACTAGTTCGCAAAGACTCTAAAATGGCTGCCTCTCGTGTGTGTTTTTTTCCTTTACACCAGACCGTTAAATAACAGTTGTCTTACGTTTATCGATAAAGGTATGTAGCGATATAAGAGTGCCGCTTGAAGAAGTATAAGTTGTTGAAACGATGTAAGGACGTTCAGGGAGTCGAGAAGGCCCGACTTTGAAAAGGGGCGAAAAGACTCACCCAAGAGCAACGGCTCGTTTTTTCACCGATAGCTTCTCTACGCGTATTATACTTTGAATTTACAATGTGTTCTGCTAGAAATGTGTTTACATTAGACAGGAGTATAAAGGCTGAGGTGTTCACGCACACATTAGTTTGTAATAGTTGCGTATACAGCCACATTTATATTGTTTTCCTGCTCGATAAGCTATAATTTTGTGGCTACGACGGAAGGAATGTGTTGCATGCCGAATCAGCCTTTCACTGTTAGTTAAATGGCTCGTGTAGGTTCAGTAAAAAATCACTTAAATATCATGTAAGATGTTTGGAAGGATGTTGTTGTTTAAGTTTTGAGTATATTAATTAAATCAGATTCCCTGTGCCGAAAAGCTGCAGGGCTTCCCATGCATGTTGCCTGTAAACACTCAGCTCAGTCATATGAGTGAGTGACTGCAGCCTGCGGATTGCAGTTTGCACTGGGATTTGAATTGTGGAGGTAAAATCCTGCTGTCAAAGCCAGGAGATAGTTGGTCTTTGGTTGACATGCTAGCTGAAATCTGATTGGCTCCTCATCCGCTGCTCATGGCCATTTCTAATTACATGTGATGCAAGGCAACAGTTGCTGATAAGAACACAGCATTAATTCATCACAGGGTCACCAGAGGCATTGCTGCTGCACTCTTCTCCTCTGCTCCACTCTTAAGTTTGAATCAAACGTGAAGTGCTGGGGCATTTGTGACATGGGCATAGTTTGGTTTTATAGTTTTCCTTTTTATCCGTAGAAAATATTTTCCCCAAAATGAGAGGGGGAAAAAAGTTATTAGCCGTTTTTTCTAACATTTATGCTTTGTTGTTTACAAACAGAATCAGTACTATCACATTACGTTGTAGCTTGATGGCTTAAGTATGACCTCATATGTCTTATGCACTCTGGATCATTGTATATGATGGTTAGTGTCAATGTTGTGTGCCATCTAAGTAGAAACCACACAACTACATTACTCGTCATGAAATGTTTATAAAAATAATGGCTTTAAACAACATCTGCTACGTTATCATAATCCATTATTTACCTTGGTCTTGTTATTGATTTACATACCACCTTGTTATCTTAGATGTTACCTAGATAAACAAGTTATAGGCCATAAGACATCTTTGTTTCTTATAACTTGTAACACAGTAGCAAATGGCAAGTTTGACCTCTGCTTGTGAGTGTGTGTGTGCGTTGCTACTGTGTCTGGCATCCCACACAAGTTTGACTGTGTGACTGCAAAGAATTCCCCCCAATCCTCCCCCCCAAGCCAATCAGAAGGCAGTCCACCATCTCTCACTGGCCAAGGGAGTTTCCTCTCTGTCTTATGCAGATTAGCCATGTGCTGCTCTTATTTATTTCCCTTCATTATCTTGGATCTGCAAAATGTCAAGTAAGGCATTTTGCATACTATTTGTAAAGGGCTGTTAAGCCGAGGATGCTCTTCTCGCCAAAGTGCACGTGTGGGAATACACCTGATGTAATGCAAGGGGGTACTTTCAGTTTCAAGTAGATGTTCTTCTGTTGAAATTATTAAAAACAAAAATCTTTTAGATCCAAATGATTTTGGTGGAGATGAGGGAATAATTGGATCCTCATTTAAGGCCCTAGAATCGAGCAGCTCTATAATGACGGCCTTGATTATTTAGTATCAGCTAGTTTTTACCTGAGAGAGACTAACTGTTGGGTTATCGGCAGGGTATGCCCTTGTGCATTTTTCACTCGCTGCTGCTGTTGTGAATGTACTTCGTTCATTTCTGGTGTCATTCATCCAGTGCCAAACTGCCTCCTCTTGGGGGGAAAAAAAATACTTGGACCAGACTCAAAACAGGAGCACAGCTGGGATATGTTTAAGATTGGGCAGACTGCCCTCCATTCGAAAGTAGATATATATAGCTCTGTTGACTTCCGAAACTATGGCAAAGTGGTGAAATCAGGGTAATGACCGTGGGAAGTAAGGTGGATAAAAAGCACAAGTTTGTTTTACACTTATATTTCTGCGAAGTTGCACAATGTAGCCCTAATGGCATACTTAAGCTGTATAAGAACAAGGAGGGCTGCATGCAGGGTGCAAAATTAGATTTTTTTGTTCACTGGCCTTAAAGCTACTAGTGAAACACAATCCACTTGGATTGTGTTTTCTTTTCTTTTCTGTTTTTTTTTTCTTTTTCAATGCATTGCTTGTGTCTGCCACAAATCTTTGCATGCAAACTATAAATGAAAACCTTATCCCTTTCAGAAAACTGCTAGGATTTCTCCTATGCTGTTTGATGATTAACTTGATGTTTCATGCTTTGTCCAGCCACCTGGTCCTATGGACCCAATGGGAAAAATGAGAGGTCAACCATACGGAGCAGGTAGTCCATACAGTCAGCCGTCGCAGCAGGGGCCGCCCACAGGTCCACAACAAGGGCCAGGTTACCCTGGCCAGGGATATGGTCCTCCAGGTCCTCAGCGATTCCCAGTAGGAATGCAAGGACGTACCCCTGGAGGCATGGGCAGCATGCCATATGGTCCACAGGTATTTCACATGGATAGCCTTATTTAGAAATTAGTCCTCAGTTTCTTTTTCTGTGATGTTTCAGTTGTTTAAACTTGTGTTTGTATGCTCTGTGTAGATTGGATCTTATGGACAACAGGGACCAGGAGGCTATGGCTCTCAGGGCCAGGCACCATATTATGGCCAGCCAGGTCAGGCTCCTCACCCAAGCCAGCAACAAACCCCCTACTCCCAGCCCCCACCAGGACAACCCGGTGGCCAGACACCTTACCCAGGGCAAACTCATCCGCCGCCGACTTCTGGCCCACACACCCAGGGAGGACAACCCTATCAGCAGCCTCACATGCCCCCACAGTCTCAGGGGCCACATCCAGGCCCTTCCCAGGGACCTCCACAGTCTCAGCCCCCTTACTCCCAAGCCTCAGCCCCACAATCTGGCCAGTCTCTCTACGCTCAGCAGCAAGGTCCCCCCAGTCAGGCCCCACAGCAGCCAGGTTCCCAGGAACCCCCTGGATCACAGGGCCAGTCCAACTACCCGGGATCCACACAGGGACCCCAGCAGCCCCCCTCGCAGCAGCAGCAGGCACAGTCTCAGCCTCCACAGCAGCCACCAGGACACAGCCAACACCCACAGGGTCAGCCTGCAGCATACCCACAGAACCCTCAGCAGCAGCAGCAGCAGCAGCAGCAGCAGCAGCAGCAAGCACAACAGTCACCTTATCAGCGCTTTCCTCCTCCACAACAGCAGGTACTCCCCTTAGTCTGGAATCATATTCATCATGCTTAATTATCTTTCTCCGTGTGGGATCACATGCATGCTTTCCTGCTGTAACTCTGGCAGGAGACTCAAGCATGTGTTCTGGTGTCTTTTAGGAAGTATCCCAGGACTCATTTCAGTCCAACGCCCCTCCATCCACTCAGCCTAAATCTGGCCCAGAGGACAGTCAAGGCCGCCCCTCCAGCCTTCCGGTCAGTTGCTTGTTATGTCACTGCTGGAACATTAAAAGCCTTTTCATACTGTGTTTTTCACCCAAGTGTATGAGGGCTAGTTTCTATTGTGTCTTGTAGTTTTTATCACACAAGACATTCAATTACTTATTAAATACATGGCAATATGAGGCTCATTAAATTAAAAAAATAAATAAAATCCCCCTTAAAATGTCAGGTATTAATGTTTTAAAAGCCTTATTTTTGCATTGTGTTTGTGTTGTGGCTGGTTGAGGGTTTTAGACTTTATGTGTGGCTGTACATAAGTGGTCGTTGAACAACAGCTGTGTGGAAAAGGTGCTGTGTAAATGGGTAAATCTGAGATGAATATGAGAGAGCTGCTTGTTTTTGTATTGAAATCACATGGCAAGGCTGCTGCTACATGCTGACTCAGCTCGCATCCTACAAACCTCGGTAACCATGACAACCTCTGGCTCTAATGCGCACTCATTTTTTTTTCTTTGAAAAAGATAAATAAGGACAAAGGCCTCTGGGTCTGTGTGTGTAGTATTTGTTTGTGTGCCACTCGGATCTACAAAACAGAAGAGGAAGTGAAACATGCTAATACTACTGCTGATGAATTAAATACACATTACATTTACATAGAAAGTTAGGATTCATCTATAAAAAAATAATGCCTGGGTTAAATGCTTAAGAGCTGAGCACTAAAGTAGTAACACTGGGATTCTTACATGTCCTTTATTTAACCACGTTTGTTGACTCACGTGCTGCTCTTTCTGTGTGTGCTTTCAGGACCTGTCAGGGTCCATCGATGACCTGCCCACAGGTACAGAGGGTGCCCTGAGTCCAGGTGTGAGCACGTCAGGTGTGTCGAGCAGCCAGGGCGAGCAGAGTAACCAGGCACAGTCACCCTTCTCTCCTCACACGTCTCCCCACCTGCCTGGCATCCGAGGGCCGTCACCTTCGCCAGCTGGATCCCCCGCCAGCGCCAGCACACCCCGCACAGGACCGCTGTCACCTGCCAACATGCCAGGTGGGCTGATCCCTCATACACTGTAATGGGCCATATGATCAATAGCAGAACCCTGACATTTGTCATACAGACACAGGATGACTTCATGACAACTTCAGAAGTGATGCTATTTCAAAGAAAGAGATTTACTTCATAGCAATCCTATATTAAGATTCTTGAATTTTGTCTGCTGAATTAATGGAGAACATTTAGCAGTAGAAACTATTTTATAATAATTTCTAATAAAAATTAATAAAACAATTAAAATCCCCCTAAGTCTCATTAAAGTTAGAAAAACATTGTTCCATACACAGATGGCAAAGCCATGCTTTATCTTCCTTCTTTAAAAAAGCACTGAAGCCATAATGTCTGACAGCCTATTTCTTCCAGTAAAGAGAACATAAGATAAAAGATTATTCTCATCTTGTGATGAAAAAGAGATCCTATAGATCATTTAGTAAAACCCTCTGAGAATGAATTATCTCCAAATGATAAGAAACTCTGTCGTTATTTTTGAGAATAGTAGCTTATTTCTTAAGATTCTCTTTATTCTGTTACCCATATATTTGGTTTTCTCTGTCAGCTTGGGTTCTGATAGGAGGTTGAACATGTGGAATTGTCTTACAAAAGACTGATCAAATACCTACCAGTAACATGTTTGTGTTACTTGGCCACGAGTTCTTGTTCGAATGTTGTTGAATTCCTCAAGTTGTATCTTGCAAAGGGTTGAAATTGTGACATTATTTTATGTCAGAAAAGCACAAAACATTTTTCTTTACAGAATACATCTTGAGAATTTAGAAGTACGAAAACAGAACTTCCTTCTCAAATTTCACAGAACTGATAGGACACATATTTTTAAGCAAAAAAGTGTTTGGGTTTCTGCTTTGTTTTGAATAGGAAAGGAAAATAGAAATTTGTTCTAAATTGTAATAAGCTTGGTAGCTACATTATAACCTCAGTGGCTTGAAATCCAGTATTTATAGGATATTACACTTCTTTAAGCCTATACTAATGTAATATTATTGTTGTTTAGGCACCCAGATGCCTCCAAGGCCGTCAAGTGTGCAGTCAGATGGAAGTCTGCACCCTGCGATGAGCCAGTCTCCTATGGCCCAGGACAGAGGTATGCTGCAGTCTAAAGTGTTCATAGAGATTAGTGTGTTTGCCATAGCATCTGACTGTGATCGCTGTCTTTCCAGGGTTTATGCAGAGGAACCCTCAGATGCCCCCTTATGGCTCCCCTCAATCGGCTTCTGCGCTGTCACCGCGCCAGTCCTCAGGGGGGCAGATGCATCCTGGGATGGGCCCATATCAGCAGAACAACTCCATGGGTGGTTATGGACAGCAGGGAGGACAATATGGCCCCCAAGGTGTGTACTTTCAAAATGTTGTTTTCTTTCTTTTACTTGATGAGTGAGCTTGATTTACTTTTGAAATGATTTTCTTTGGATGTGAAATGAAATTGTGAAATGGCGTTTAAAGGTGGATGTTTTAAGTGTTCATTCTTAATTTCCAAAGGTTTTCCACCTAATTTGCTATTTATTTGTGGAGTTTTCTCATGTGCATTTCCAATTAGACAGACCTATGGAAGATATCTCCTCTGCCTCATAGGAATACCATGCAGTCGTTGGTCCCTCCCTCTGACTCTGTTGCAGCTATTTATAGCTGTGAAGCAGAGAGTCAGCTGACGTAGCAGAGCCTCCTGTCAGTAGAGCTGAGACTGTGACGAAGGCTTGTTGCTCAGGGTGCATAGCTTTCTCTGCTAGCACACTTTGGGGAAAAAGTCTGTTTCACACAGCTCTTTAGGAAAAGACTTTCAGAGTTTTAACTATCCAATTTCATATTGAACACAAATAAACCTCTGTTTGATACAGTTTTTATTTCCCAAGAAAAGCATACAGTTACAGCAAATGACGACTGATTATATTTTGTTATGTCACCCGTAGGTTATCCCCGGCAACCTGGCTATGGGAACATGCCCAATGCGAACTACAGCGGGCCTGGCATGGGCCCAATGAACTCCATGGCAGGACAGGGTGGTGGACCACCATATGCTGGCATGCCCCCGGGAAGGATGCCCCCTAATCAAATGGGGGCACGTCCCTATGGCCCCAATATGGGCCCTAACATGGGCCCCAACATGGGTCCAAACATGCCTCCCAACATGGGCAACATGCCACCCCAGGTAGGATCGGGAATGTGTCCTCCTCCAGGCATGAACAGAAAGCCGCAGGACCCCGCAGCCATGCAGCACCCTGCCACAAACTCCATGCACAACAGGTTGGTTCATGACGACCCACCATTTATATACCTCCCAAAACAACTCCGTTTGGCTTAAACAAGAGAAAACAGTACAATTGTCTGTCACTTTTACAAACACAAGATGTCTCACTTATTTTCTCTCCATCCATCCAGGATGCCTGGTTACCCAAACATGTCTCCAGGCATGATGGGCTCCGGCCCACCCTATGGCCCTCCCATGAACAACATGCCAGGAATGATGAACACTCAAGGTGGATCACCTTATCCAATGGGGCCAAACATGGCCAATAACTCAAGTGGTAGGTTGTAAAAAGATTCCTGCACCTGCCTTTATTACGTCTGCCAATTTGATCCAGGTTGTTTGTTTGTCAGCAGGACACTCAGAAAAACTGCTTGCCCAGTTTTCATGAAACGTGTTGAAGGAGTGGATCATAGGCTGTGGGAAAACCCATTAAATCAAAGTGGATAAACAAAATGTTTTTTTTTTTTACTGTAGTTAACATTTGGAGATAGGGAACAGCCTTGGAGGTGGTCCGTTCTCTCTAAGTGCACTTCTAGTTCTTTTTTTGGTGGCAGTTTTGCAGCTAATTCTGATCCCTTTGTGTCTAGGTATGGCGCCCAGTCCAGAGTTAAACAATAAGATGAATAACAAAGTCGATGGGAGTGGAACGCCCAAGCAAGAAACCAAATCCAAGGTAACCTGCTTGTACTACATGTTTCTCTGAACTCTCTTAACGTCTTTTGTTGTTTCTGTACTTTTACACTGTTTGTTTTATTTATGTTGTCTTGCACATTACAGAAGTCCAACTCTTCCACCACAACCAATGAGAAGATAACCCTCCTGTATGAGTTGGGACCAGAGCCGGACAGGAAGATGTGGGTGGACCGCTATTTGGCCTTCATTGAAGAGAAAGCAATGGGCATGACCAACCTGCCCGCTGTAGGGCGCAAACCCCTCGACCTCTTCCGACTGTATATGTCAGTCAAAGAGATCGGAAGCATGGCGCAGGTTAATATGACGTTTACAGACATCAATAATTCTAGAGTCCGTTTGCTATAATCTTTATTCTAAATACTTTTTTTCTTGTTTCTTGCAGGTGAATAAGAATAAGAAATGGCGTGATTTGGCCACTTCCCTGAATGTGGGAACTTCCAGCAGTGCAGCCAGCTCTTTAAAGAAACAGTACATCCAGTGTCTGTACGCCTTTGAGTGCAAAATTGAGCGGGGTGAAGACCCTCCTCCTGAGATTTTTTCAGACAATAAAAAGAATCAAGCTGCTAAGGTCCAGCCACCGTCTCCAGGTGAGAGTCATACTCCTCTTCTAAGCTGTGTTTCACTACAGTTCCAACTCAGTATGCACTTTAAACATACATAACCTGCTCTGTATTAAAGTCCTGTACTGTGTCTATCTGCTCCCTTCTTATTTCGAACTGAAGCGTCCCTCTGCTCCACAGCTGGGTCAGGCTCTCTGCAGGGTCCTCAGACACCCCAGTCCACCAGCAGCTCCATGGCTGAGGGGGGTGACCTAAAACCTCCAACCCCTGCCTCCACTCCTCATACCCAAATGCCCCCCATGCCACCAGGGTCAAGGTGACTAGTTAAAAAAAAACTGATTTTGATATTTGACTTGAGCTTTTAAAAGCCATTTTGATCAGATAAACTAATTTCTTTTCATCCTCCCCTCTTTGTCTCTTTTTGTCTGTCTACCAATTATTTCTTCATTTCCTTCGGCCTCACCCCTGCTTCTCTCTAGGAGCAGTGTTAACCTTCAGGACCCCTTCTCTGAAGGAAGTGACCCTGCATTCCCCAGGAAAAACATGACACCTAACTCGGCCTATCAGCCTGGCATGAACACCCCAGACATACAAGGGCGCATGGGCACCTATGAACCCAACAAAGACCCCTTTGGTAACATGCGGAAAGGTGGGCGCACTGAATGGAAAAGCTGAATGGATCTTGTTTTCTTGTTAATCAGTTTTTAATGGGCTTCAATTCTGAATGCATTTCTAGTTGGGGAGCACTTTCTGCCTGCTAACCAGGGCCCTAACAGCGGGGTGGGTGACCAACAGCAGCAGCAACCGCCACAACAGCAGCAGCAACAGCAGCAGCCTCCATTCAACAGAGGACCGCCTGGGGCCATAGGCACGATGCCAATGGGCCCCAGACAGCAGTATCCCTATGGACCAGGCTATGACAGGAGGTAAAAATCACTGAAGGGAAGATTTTCAAGGTCATTGAACACTGATGATTAAAAGCAGCAGCTACTTTTATGATCGGTCTCACCTCAGAGTCCCTGTGCAGGTTAGGAAAGGTATCTGTAAAGATGATTTTGTTTATGTTAGATTGAAGTCAAGAAAATGCTCAGGAATTGGCGAAGGAAACAGCTTCTTACATATTTAATTGTGCTGTGAGTCGTTTGTGTACTGCCAGGAATTAACATGGTTTTGTTCATGAAACCATAAATAAATGCATTCTATAAATCAGTTCAAGTGATTTCTACTTCTCTGCCCATTCTGTAAGTTAATTTAACTCTATATTTGTGATGAATTACTAACTAAACTTGGACTAAAACAGAATTCATAGGTTGTAAAGCACTGCTCGGCCAGATATATTTAATTCTTTATTTTATTTTCCTTTTTTATTGTTTGATTACCTCTTTAAGTTGAGGGGAATTCCACTGTATAAACACTCATAGATACGTAAAAAGTGTAAAAGTTAAATTGAAAAATTAACTCAGACAAGAAGCTGATATTGAATTGCAACTAAAGTGTGTATA
>JAOWBC010001592.1:11214223-11228035 GCA_028566105.1 Hypoplectrus providencianus
ATATTTTATGCTGCACACATCTGTGAAAAGATGCCATGTGTATTGTTTTGTGTTTTCCAGATCGGAGCAAGGAATGGGCCCAGAGGGCAACATGGGATCCGGTGCTCCTCAGCCAAACCCTATGATGCCTGCCAACGCCGACACGGGGATGTATTCGCCAAATCGCTTCCCACCACAGCAGCCACGGTAAGTTCACATTTCACTTATCAGCCAAGCTTCTTTGATTTACAGCGACTGTCGATGGACAATGCTCAACTGTCATGAGTAAAATATTTACTCCAACTCTAAATTAATCTTCACAATGTTTTGGTTATGGTTTATAATAAGTGCAGAGTTACATAAATTTGAAATGTACCATGACTAGTTAAATCTTTTTTCACCAGTATTTACTTTTTGCCTTTTATATTTAATTTTTTGAATTGTTAATATATAACAGACAAATATAATAATATAATAATGATTCATCATGTAATTGGGAAACTGATTTTTGATCACAAATTAATGTCTGTATACATATATGTTGACTGTGTGTACAGCTGTACATGTGTTGCAGTGGTCGATGACTTCATTCAGTGAGTGAGAGATGCTAAATGTTTTCATGATCAAACTAACAAGGCATAATGTTTGCAGGCATGATTCCTATGGTAATCAGTATCCTGGACAGGGAACGCCCCCTACAGGCTCCTACCCAAATCAGCAGCCTGGAATGTACCCACAACAACAACAGGTCAATGATCCATCTGCACTACACACACTCTCACTCTGTTCAATACATTGCATTGCTCTATCTTTTTTTTTTCTGCTGCACTGGTATCATGCATTTGATTTAGTCTTGTTTGAAGCAGGAATCTCTTACGAACTCATGTGTTCTTTCACATTTCTACCAAAATGGTCTCAAAAAATTATCTCTGTCTGCTTCTTGATTTATAGAGTTACAAGCGTCCTGTGGAAGGGGGTTATCCTCCGTCAAAACGCCATGAGACCGAGTACAGTGGGCCCTTCCATGGTGGACAACAGCCACCGCAGCAGCCACAGCAGCAGCAACAGCAAGGAGGTGCCTCTGCACCCTCTTCAGGACAGCAGGAGTCATACAATCAGTACAGTGGTAGTGGGCCCTACCCCGGCTCTGATCGCCGTCCACCCGGCCCAGGCAATCAATTTCCTTTTCCTTTTGGTCGTGAACGAATGCAGGGAGCAGCAGGGCCCAACGCTCAGCCTAACATGCCCCCTCAGATGATGCAGTCGGGCCCTGAGGGTCCTCAGGGAGGTATGTGGCAGGGGCCGCGAGACATGAACTATCAGAACTACCCCAGCCGGCAGGGTGGCCCTGGGGGCCCACCCCAAGGACCCGGGTTCCCTGGCATGAACCGCTCAGAAGAGATGATGTCATCAGAGCAGCGCATGAATCATGACGGCCAATGGGGGGGCCAGATGGGCCCAAGGCAGCCTCCTTACGGCCCAGCGGGGCCTGGCCAACCTATGCCTCGTTCAGTACAGTCCAACTATCAGCCCCTTCAGGGTGTGCAGAACCACATTCCACAGGTGTCCAGCCCGGCCTCCATGCCCCGCCCCATGGATAGCAGGACATCACCAAGTAAATCTCCCTACATGCACGGAGTCATGAAGATGCAGAAGGCTGGCCCTCCAGTGCCTGCATCTCACATAGTGCCCCCTCCGGTGCAGTCGCCTCTAATAAGGCGAGACATGCCTTTTCCCCCGGGCTCCATAGAAGCTTCCCATCCTGTCCTGAAGCCACGTCGGAGACTCACCATGAAAGATATTGGTATGACTATAGTTTGGGAATATTGAGGTTATATAGTCAGGGTTCCTATAAGATCCTACAATGGGTAATTTAACTGTTGTGTTTTCAAGGTCAGAAATATGCTTGAATTTTAGAAAACACATTTTTCAACATAATGATTTTAATTATTTATTAAATAGACACTATCCAAACAAACAATCAAGTGTACAATTTCATATGAACAGCTGATAAAATAACCAGTTTATTGATTCGGGTGTAAACTTTATCTTTTGCCATCACATTTATGGCGACAATTTAGATGCGATAAAGCTTTTGATAAAAATACCTTGTATATTTTTGTTTTTACCTAGCTGTTGGAACCCTTTTTATGATTGGTTGGACCTCTTTTTGTTGGTGGTTTATTCAAAGTGGATGCTTGCACAGTACTAATGTTTTTTTTCTGCTTATCAGGAACCCCAGAGGCCTGGAGAGTCATGATGTCATTAAAGTCGGGTTTATTGGCTGAGAGTACGTGGGCCTTAGATACCATCAACATTCTCCTATATGACGACAACAGTATTTCCACCTTTGATCTGAACACGGTGAGACCTAACGTTGAGCCCTTAATGATGGTTTATGAATCAATGCGTTGTGAGCATGTCTAATTTTTTCTATGTCTTGCTCTTTTTCTCAGTTGCCTGGCCTTCTAGAGTTGGTTGTTGAGTATTTCAGACGCTGCCTCATTGAAATCTTTGGCATTCTTCGGGAGTATGAGGTGGGTGACCCTGGCCAGAGGACACTACTTGATCCTGATGCCTTGAAAGGAGACTGGGACAGCACAGAAGACGAGGAACCGCGGGCTGAGGACATGGAACAGGAGGAAGAAGATGATGAAGAAGAGGAGGAACAGGAGATGGAGGGACCAGCTCGGATCAAAGAGGAGGAAGTGCAAGAGCAGTGCTCTGAGTCTCGGGGTCGAGATGAGAAGATGGACGATGAGGAGAGGAAAAGCAAGGGTTCATCGTCCGAGCAGACAGGCTCATCCCAATCGTTAGCTGCCCATGAGAGGCCCAAACAGGCCAGCAAGTTTGACAAGTTTCCCTTAAAGGTGGTACGAAAGAAAGACCCATTTGCAACTGGCCAGTCCAATAATCACGGCAAACTGCAAGAGTTTGACAGTGGATTAATTCATTGGAGCGCTGGAGGAGGAGACTCAACAGAACACATCCAGACTCACTTTGAACCACGCAAAGACTTCTTGGAACCACGAGAAAGAATATCTGTGCCCTCAAGTTTGCTGAAGCGACGAGTCCCAGAAGATATCATACTGGAAATCATTTTGCCAACTGAGGAAGAAACAAGGAAGAATCTGGATGAAGAAGAAAGGCCAAAAGATACCTCTTCCTCAGCAGCAGTCTCAGAGAAGTCCAGCAGTGAGGAGGAGAGAAAAACAGATCCTGAGACAAAGACGGTTGATAACGTCTCAAGAAGTCACCAGGAGAATAATAGGCCCATTCCTTTGTCTGACCTTTTCACTCAGCAGGCAAAGCGGAATGGCACCATCCTGGAGGACGAGCCTCACAGTAAAGACGAGGGTCCACTCATTGCACTGGCTAACTGGCAGGATTCTTTAGCCCGCCGCTGCATCTGTGTCTCCAACATCATCCGCAGCCTCTCCTTTGTGCCAGGAAATGACCACGAGATGTCAAAACATCCAGGGCTGCTGCTGCTACTGGGACGCCTGATCCTGCTGCACCACCGGCACCCCGAGCGCAAGCAAGCGCCACTCACCTACGAGAAAGATGAGGATTCAGACGAGGGTATGGGCCAAAGGGATGAGTGGTGGTGGGACTGCTTGGAGCTCCTGAGGGAGAACACACTGGTCACTTTGGCAAACATCTCAGGCCAACTGGACCTCTCCATCTACCCCGAGAGCATCTGCTTGCCTCTGTTGGACGGTCTTCTCCACTGGGCCGTCTGCCCATCAGCAGAGGCCCAGGACCCCTTCCCCACCTTAGGCCCCCACAGTGCTTTGTCGCCTCAGAGACTGGTCCTGGAGACGCTAAGCAAATTGAGCATCCAAGACAACAATGTGGACCTCATCTTGGCCACTCCGCCATTCAGTCGGCTGGAGAAGTTATATGGGAACCTGGTGCGGCTAATCGGAGACAGGAAGGTTGCGGTCTGCAGGGAGATGGCCGTGGTCCTACTGGCCAACCTGGCGCAGGGTGATACGGTGGCAGCTCGAGCGATCGCTGTCCAGAAAGGCAGTGTGGGCAACTTGTTAGGCTTCCTGGAGGATAGTCTGGCTGCCACACAGCTTCAGCAGAGCCAGAGCTCTTTACTACACCTACAGGGGATGCACTTCGAGCCCACAAGTCCGGACATGATGAGGAGAGCTGCCCGGGCTCTGCACGCCTTAGCCAAGGTGGAGGAGAACCACTCAGAGTTCACACTACAAGAGTCCCGACTCCTCGACCTTTCAGTGTCTCCCCTAATGAACTCGCTGGTTTCTCATGTTATCTGTGATGTACTCTTTTTGATTGGCCAGTCATGACAGCTGTAGGGAGCCGTGGCTCCACTTTTTGGGGGGTTTCATCCTCCAATCCCCTCTTCCCTGGAAAACCTGGCTTGTGTGCATAACAGGGCAAGGAAAGTTCAAGTGACTGTCTTTAATTTATGAAAATCCTTCAGACTCCATTCTCTGAGCCCTCCCCAGGCCGTCCTTGCTCGAGGAGGGTTAATCACAGAGCTGTGGTGGATTACAAACCAGAGAGAAGCCCACAAAGTGACACTACTTGCAACATGAATGCCAACTGGATGACACAGAGCAGAGCACCACGGTTGGGAGACTGTTCTGTTATGCACTTGGGGGAAAAGTACTTTTTAATAAAGATAATAAATGAATAAATAAATAAATAGCTGAAAAACAAAAACTGTAACCAAAGTTGCTGTCTCGTTTACAGTGAGTTTGGGAGACACAGTGTGCCCTAGCTCTCCCCTTGAGGGCACAATGAGTCTGTAACTGGTTGACGCTCAGAGGTGAAGCAGACTGACAAGTGGCCTACTGGTTATAGTTGCTGTAGTTGGATTCTCACCAGTCAGCCCGACAGTAGACTAAGTGCTGTCAATAGATATCTTCACCGGGGAGGCCTGTGCAGTGTGCAGTAGATTGTAGGACATTTTCTGTACCGTACTGCTCTTGAGTGTAAGCATTCTGTAATACACGTTTCACACAGAAGCAGGAGATGCAGCTCTTCTAGAGTTTTGAGGTCATTTTAGTTTGGTGTTAAACAGAAAATGGCTTTCTTCCCCAAAGTATCAAGAACCTACAACACCCTTACCTCCTCTTATCCCTTGATTGTATGAATACCCTTATGAAAAGAAATCACCTCTTAGGACTGGTTTTCAACTTCAAATACAGCTTTGCTGTGGTGTATATATAATGTTGTACATTACACTTCCTTTCTCTGTGTCTGTCTCTGTCTGTGTCACTATTCTCACACTTGTTATTGGTGAGGGATTGAGGCTGACATGCGAGTTTGGTCCGTGACCTCCAGTCCCCGCTGTTAAGACCCACACCTCTGGTCTCTCCACAGCTCCGTAGTACGGCAGACACGGCTCAAACCTGTTATCTCCTGGTACAACAAAAATAAACTAGATGAAGTACACATTTGACAATTTTTCTTCAGTCATGGATTCTGCATATTTGTATTTCAGACTATGTAGCTAAGACAACATGTAAATTCCTCCCTTTCCCTTTTTTGGCTCAATGAATATCATTTATTCAGTATGAAATCTTTATACTATATGTTCCACGTGGTAAGAATAAATGTACATTAAATCTTCGTAAGCTGTTTGCTGGTTTCGTTCTTCTGGAATAGTGACCTCCGATGGATAAGCAATTTAAATTAATCTGTGAATACACACAAAATTGGGTTCAGCTGACTTTTGAACTTTTCTATAGTTGAGATTGAAATGTTCACATTAGCTTTATAACTTTCTATGTTTCAAATACCTGTATAAGGAAAAGAAAGTATACTAAAGCCCTCAGTGAGCTATTTCGCTTACATTGACAGGCTACATAAAACCTAAAGGAGTAATGCACATCAGGGCAAATGTTACAAAGCAGTGATAAATGTCAATCTCAGTTTTCTAGAAGTATAGGGGGAAGTTTTTAAATGTGTTTTGTGAAAACCCTTAATCCCCCAAATACTCAGCAAAAAAAAAAAAAAAATAGTGGAAGGGCACAGTTTCTGTCATGCTTGTGAAATTACTTCAGTTAATTTAGTGATTATTTTTCTGTCAAAGGACTAATCAATAAGTTCACATTATCTTCATATAAAGCAGCAAAATACAAATGTAGTACCAATGCTATATGAGATCAATATGACACAAAACAGTAAATTTCTCTAAACAGCAGAATGCTTCATTATAAGTAAACATTACTGTTTATAACTTAATCAGGGCCATCAAGGAGTAAGGAGTAACAGACCACTCTGTCTATTTGAAGCACATCATACATCAGAGAAACGTTAATAAAATAACCGCTATTTATCAAATATGGATGAGCATCTAAAAGCATATGTAAACGTATTCAAAATACAACTATGACAAATTAAAAGACTAAAGAGAAAGGAAACACAATGTCCTCATGTTTTGAATGGAGAGTGACATACTTGCGCCACTTGAAAGCACCAGTCCATAAAATAGTATAGAGCGCCACCCGCTGGAGAGAAAAAATATCACGTGACCAAACGACATGAGACACGACGCAACAATGTGTCAAATAGAAGCTCCTAAAATGTTATACAGCCTAAATGATTAAAAGTTAATGCTAGCAAAACTACAGGTAAATTTTTGCTGCACTCACGCTATGAATAGAAGTGTTTGCTGTATATTTAGCCATTACTGCGCTGGGGTTTTCGTTTTTCTTCCTTTGGACTCTTATTTTGAAATAAATTGGGATACACCGGAAGTAAAAAGGGCCATTCGAAATTGCTGCAGGATGAGGATGTGAGGACAAAGATTGCACCTGAGCGAAAACAAACGCTGTTTGACGAAGGGTAGCTGTCTGATTAAATTGGTGTCTAACCTCTTTTCGTTTTGTCAAATCAAAGAAGCCGCGAAATTTACAGCATCTCATTCATCGAGTCGTTTTCCCCCCTAGCTAGCTATGTTTTTTAGACATTATGAGGAACCCAGCAGTGACTGTGTCGTAGCAGCGACAATGCTCAGGCCTGTCAAAACCGGCTTTTACAGATTTTCTCCGTCACATCAATGACTATGGATGTCAGAGCAGTTCTGGAGTTTGCCACAGTTACCAGGGGTCTGTCACTGTTTTTGCAGGTACGTTTTAGCTATGTTGTGAATCTCGAAATATGCGAGTCTTGCTCTGCCATCTTCTGTTGTTTGTTATTATGTCCCATTTTCCCTGATGTTTAAGTCACCTTGGCAGTTTCTGTGCCATAGCTAATAAATCTTCTCAGGAGTTCTCAGGAGAATACTGTACACCTGTGTGCTTTGTTTCACAGTTTATGATTGAAGTATTTGTTTTAATATAGTTAAATATTTCTCCTCAGGCTGTCTTCAATGCTGTCATCCCTGACCATGATGCTGATGCATTCAAGCCCCCACGGACAGAAGAGCCTCTGTACTTGGATTCTGCAGTGGAGTGGCTGTTGGGTGGCCTCTCTCACTGGGATGCGGAGCATTTCCTCTTTATTGCTGAGAGAGGATACCTCTATGAGCACAATTTTGCTTTCTTCCCCCTGTTCCCCATCATCCTCCGAGGCCTGGCAGAGACACTGCTGTGGCCCCTGAGCAGCTGGCTGAGTGTGCGGGGGCGTTTGCTGGTGGCTGTGGCTCTGGGGAACAGTGCCCTCTTCCTGTTGAGTGTGGTTGCCTTGTATGCACTGAGTAGGCTAGTTCTTCAGGACAGGCGTCTTGCTCTACTCTCCAGCCTGCTCTACTGCATCACACCTGCCAATGTATTCATGACTGCTGGTTACTCAGAGAGCCTGTTTGCTGCGCTAACATTTGGTGGTCTGTTTCTCTTGGAGAAAGGATTCACTTTCAGAGCATGCCTGGCTCTCAGTATAGCCACTGCAGCAAGATCTAATGGACTTGTTAACATAGGATTTCTGCTATATCTTCCATCACTTCACGCTATTTCCCAGATTCGAGTGTATCGCACAACAACAAAAGGCCATAGCAAAGTCTTCCACTATATTTGGGCTGTCATCCGTCTCCTGCTTACCTCACTCTTGGGGACTGCAATTATTGCCCTTCCCTTCTGTGCTTTCCAGTACTATGGGTATAGGACGTTTTGCACACCATCTGTCTCCTTGGAGCGGATCCCTCCTGCTCTTCTGTCTCTGGCTGAACTTAAGGGATACCGTGTTCCAGATGAAAATGGTCCACCACCGCTCTGGTGTATGAGACCTCTACCCCTGCTTTATTCTCATATCCAGGATGTTTACTGGGATGTGGGCTTCCTCCGCTACTTTGAACTGAAGCAGATGCCAAACTTTATTCTGGCTCTACCAATGGCCACCCTCGGCATAATGGCAGCTTATGCATATTTTCAAACTAATCCAGAACTGTGCATGAGACTTGGACTTTGGGAGACAGCTGCAAATAAAGGACTTGACAAACCACTACCGGGAATGTTCAACCCTAGAGTGTTTGTTTATGTTGTACATTCAACAGTCCTTCTGGTGTTTGGATCATTGTGCATGCATGTGCAGGTAAGTTAATGCTATAATCAGCTTTATTGTAGGGCATTTTTATCAGTCTGGGTGCAAGGGACAACTGTTGATGTTTACTCCTTTCCCTTTTGATTCTACATTTCCAGGTTCTAACCAGATTCATGGCCTCCTCGTCTCCCGTGCCCTTCTGGATAAGTGCTCACCTACTCCTCCTCAATGAACCACTTCTTCATCGAAGGAAGACATCAAATCCCAATGTACAGCTACAGACCCGTTCCAGAAATGGTTGCAAGCACACAACTCAAAACCCTATCATTGCACTGCTGCCACACTTTAAAACCTGTTCTCAGACCACACAGAGCATTCTGGGATACTTCCTCTCTTACTGGGTGCTGGGCCTGGTGCTGCACTGCAACTTCTTGCCATGGACATGACTTAAAACTACTTACTCTGAGCTTTAAAGGCAATATTTCTATGAAGGACTAGGCCATATATGTCTAATTGAAATAATTTAAGCAATGCAACTATACCATCAGTAGTCCGCTTTTGTTATTCAGTTATTATTAAATAATAGATTTAAATAATAGAAATTACAATTATGTTGCCCAGTCCTACATACAACTTACATTTTTGATGCAATAGCCAACTGATTTTCTTAAAACATCTCCATTAAATCAAACTAAAATGTACATTAATTCTAAAACTTTATTGAATGCTGTTGAGTTGTAAATATTGGGAAGACTATGGTTGTACTTGAAAAAGAAATACTTTTCTTGTTAAGGTTTTGCTGAAGCAGAACATTTTATTCCAACTTTTATTTATTATTGCACTGCATGTTTGGAAGAATTATTCCAGGTATGGAATTTGGGGTTATGAATGAAAATACAAAACTTTTTCTTGAGGCATTATGTAATACTGCTATTGTGTTTTGTTGTAACATTAAACATTGGCTGCCAACGTTGCAATGCCAAGTTTTCCCTTGAATTTATTATTCAACTAAATGTTATAAATCTTAATAACATATTTACATAGACCATATTTTATCTTCCATCAAGGTTTACTTTATTTTACTACACAAATACATTAAGTCTCACATGTCACCTGATGCTGGCAGACATCTTTTTAAAATGGATTGTAGATTAGGTTAATAAACATTTTATTAGTCTACGGTTTCGCTAGCTTGTCAGAGAACAACTGAAGCATGAAGGTTGTAATGTTAAAAATCATGGAACTGTGGAGTAGTCTGCTATGGAATAATGTTTGCTTTTTACCTGTATCCTCTCTTGTAAGACTTCAAACCTCAGAATATTATTGTGATGCTACTTAAGGGTTGGCCTATGAATGTGTAAATTTGCTCGCTCTCTATAGTCTGCAGATTTTAGAGAAGTCTAAGTCTGGGGCCCCACCACATGCAGCCCTTTTACTTTATTGGCCCCTGCCCCCCAGAGAGACCAATACTCCCCCTGGGCCAACCAAATTGTAACTATGGCCCAGAGGATGCATGGGTGTTTTACTTTTTTGCAATGGATTGCAAACTTGTGTTTTCTATATGGGCCTCAGTTAATCCATGTGGAAAAACATAGAGCTGCATGTGCCAATCAAAGACTGTATAAGTATGGTGCCAATCCACACAGATAATCACTCTGCAGCCAGGCTCTGGTGCTTGCCACTGGTCTTCAAGTCATTATCGTGCACACCTCACGTGTTATGCCGTTACAAGTCAGCGTAAGTCCTGCGTGCGTACGTCAACATCCAACTCGTGACGTACATTGGCTGACGGTAAGAGGAAAAGAAGGAAACGTGAACTGCCGCAAAGCTTGAGCCGAAGCCCGTTTGAGGTGTTGTATTTTTGATAAAATGCGAGTAACTATTAACATATGGGCGCTAATATCCACGATGGCCTAAAAATAAAAACCAAAGATGGTAGTTTACCCTGGGTCAATCCAAAAATCGATTCCGCTCGTAAAACTCTGCTACGGAGGAGAATGCCTTTGCTGGTTCGCTAGCTAGCTGGTGTTAGCTTTCAGGTTGAACGCTAACCGAACAGGCGGAATATAACCGTACAATGACTGAATCTTGAGAGCATAGTCTCTCGAAAACGCGGCGAGAAAGGAGAACTTTCTGTGTGCCTTCAAATACCTCCGAACCGTGTCGGTACTGTTTACATGATGAAGAACTGCGAGTACCAGCAGATCGACCCGCGGGCGCTGTCGGTGTCGCCTTCGTCCGCACAGAGCCACACCGAGAGGAAAGTGCAGCGGTCGCGGAGAAAATGGGAAGTGTTTCCAGGGAAGAACAGGTTTTTCTGCGATGGTCGGATCATCCTGGCTAGACAAAGTGGTGTCCTTCCTCTGACACTGGGCCTTATTGTTGTCACGTGTGGCCTTTTCTTTGCATTCGAGTGAGTAACTAGAAATGTCCTTTTATATGTTTCTTTCCAGTAAGCCCTGAACGCAACAGGAAATGTATTTTCTAATGTGCACGAGGAAGTTGAAAATGTATGCTCCATTTCATTTGCATCTTACTGTGTTTCGTGACTGTACACTTGGGGATTGTCTTTTACAGTTGCCCTTTCCTGGTAAAGCACCTAACAGTCTTTATACCTGTGATTGGCGGGGTGCTTTTTGTGTTCGTGGTCATCTCCCTGCTGAGAACCAGCTTTACAGACCCCGGCATCTTACCCAGGGCCACCCCAGATGAAGCAGCAGACATAGAGAAGCAGATAGGTAAGGCACACCCTGGAATTGCTTACCCGCTGTGGGACAGATGGGGTAAAAGAGCTTTGCCATATGGGGGATCTCTGAGGGACGTGTTTGTTGTTGAACTGCCTACCCAAGGCTAAGCAGCTTACTTTCCAACATGGCTGAGAAGCACAAAAGCCAGACATAGCTTTATTTGTGTTGTATGTATAACTTATTATGTCAGTTGAGTGTTTATTGGCTGAACATCATATGTGCCAGTCTCTCCTCATATACTTCTCTATTTTAAGATACCTCAGGATCCTCTACGTATCGCCCCCCTCCGCGAACCAAGGAGATCCTCATCAACCAGCAGGTGGTAAAGCTCAAATACTGCTTCACTTGTAAAATGTTCCGCCCTCCTCGGACCTCCCACTGCAGCCTGTGTGACAACTGTGTGGGTAAGGATGTGGTAGGAAGTTGCTACTTATTTTAACTGCTCTAATTAAACTTAACAACTTAATATCAGAGCCAAGAGGAACATATGGAACTGCCAGGCAGGCCGACAAATTTCTAATAGTTTGTTTGTGCAGTGCAAGAAGTAGACAAGTTGTAGTTAAGTTATTTTTCCTGTGTTTATCCAGTGATCTTTGTATTTAATGTACAGTGTTGAAATTAAACAAAATAAAAATTGTACAACTTCAAAATATTAGTCTTATCTTGGAAATAAAGTGGGTGGTTTTCAAAGCATTAGGGCATAACTTGGCAAAACAGCAAGTTTGGAGACATCAGGGATACTTGAAGGCCGTAAAAGTCTGTCCTTTCAAAGGATAAGTTTACATTTTTCACCTCTGTCTTTAAAAATTACTCACGCATACTGTTGGTGCCTGCATTATTCCTTCTTCAAGGGAGAGTTCCCCCCAAAATCAAATGTATATATTTTTCTCTTACCAGCAGTGCTTTCTATCAGTCTAGATTGTTTTTGTATTAAATTAGACATTTTGGACCAAGAGATGTCTGCTTCCTTTCTAATATAAAAGAACTAGATGGCAGTCAACGTTTGCTGTTTAGAAAACAAAAAAATATTTTTAAAAGTCAGCAGTAACTCTCAATCCAGAAATCACGACTTGGTTTCTAGGTAATCCACAGACCTTGTTGTGAACAGTTTTATGTAGGAAATATTTTCTTTTAATGTACTTTACTGCCAATGTATCACTGCTAGCTCACCTGAGCTGGCTAATGTGAGAACTCAGCAGAGGAGGATGCAATCCATGCTTCATTCTGTGGTCCATAAGTGGATACATGCTTCTTTTTGAGTGTGGTTTAATGCACATGAAAAATTGTGAATCAAAACTTTAACTGGAACAGGAAATAATATTTTAAAGTAATAAAAGGCCACATCACTTTAAGGTTAGGAGTAACTGTGTTTTATATCCATATTTATGTGTTGGGTATTAAACCTCACTACTGTTATACTTTACAGCTACTATAAACATGCCATTAATCTCTATTTATTCTGTTTTCACCCTCAGAACGATTCGATCACCACTGCCCGTGGGTGGGCAACTGTGTGGGCAAGCGCAATTACCGCTTTTTCTACAGCTTCATCATCTCTTTGTCGTTTCTGACATCCTTCATATTTGGCTGTGTTGTCACACACATTACCCTGCGTAAGTATTGCCATGATGTATTCAAACACAATTGCGTTCAATAGTTTCATAATGTTGCTGTCATGTTATTAAGAACCACTTTAAGAATACTTTTGTGCTTTTCTCTCCAGGTTCTCAACAAGGTAAAAGCCTTGTTCAAGCCATTCAAGAGAGCCCTGCCAGATATCCTTTCTACATACCAAATGATAACATAATTAAGCTGTTAAAAAGACAGATGAGATATTTTTGAATGTGTGTTTCTATTGTGTCAAGAAATACCACTAGTCACACTGTTGACAAGGCATTTTCCGCTGCTCCTCAGCCTAAGCCCACGCCTAATAGGATCAGAGAGTTAGCATCCAGCAAAGAACTGCTTTTAGGCAGATAAGGTTTGCTGCCTCATGTTCTCATAGGATGATGTCAGTGGCTTGATAAATAGAAACAGCATGACTACAGAGTGATTTGATTTGTTATTTACAGACATTGTGTGGGTTAATTTCCTTCTGGTGCACATGATATGAATGACATTTTGATGTCATCTTGTTGCCATCTCTGTGAGTCTGACTTCATAAGTACACATGGACTCTTTCCTTACTCGTTAGGCTTTATATTCCAGAATGGCATTGTCAGTCATTGTACAAAACATAATTTCCCTGCATTTCCACTGTTATTGATTTACATATCTCAAAACAAACTGTCTGGAAGTTGGATAAGAAAGATACATTATTTTAAGTTGAAACAACGAGTGTGTTTATATGCTTAGAAGTGAACCATTGATGTGACTTATCTCTATTACGATCATATTCAAGATATGGTGTTTAAATGAGCACACAGAAATTAGAAAATAGAAAATTAAAATAGAAACTGTATTACTGATTACTGCATTCTAGTGCGATAATAAGTATATTACACTATTCTGTACATTTACTGCCACTTCTTCTCTTCTCTGATTGCCTGTCTGCTCTGAGCTCATCCAATAGTGCTCTCTTTCTCTCTCTCTCTCACACACACACACACACACACACACACACACA
>JAOWBC010001592.1:11238829-11255092 GCA_028566105.1 Hypoplectrus providencianus
AATAAAATAAAATAAAATAAAATAAAAATAAAATATGAATGACTTCGTTTTACAAGTTGGATTTAGATTTCTATATCATGAAGGCATATTATTGTTATGATTAAATGTAACAAAATAATATTAAAATAAATATAGGCATTAATGAAATAATTGTGAAAATTTGACAGTTTTATTTGCTTTATTATTTTTTATTTTATCTCATATTTAATTGATTTTATGTTTATTTTTTCCCCTGACATCCCTCTTTTTATTTCCTGAGAGTATTTATTTTGTTAATATTTTCATTTTTACATTTCTTTATGCATTTATTCTTCTCCGTGCAAATACAGGGGCTATCATTGAATCTATTTATTCTGATTGTGGCAGCATGAATAAATACAATGCAGGAATGTGGTAACGTACAGATGATGGTTTTGCAATAACATATAAACTGAACTTTGAACTTCGTGCACTTGGTCACAGCCCAGTTTTATGAAGCAACGGCAATAAAAGTGAGAAAGAAAAAGAGGTGGTGCAGGGTGATGATGGACTATAGATAAAGTGGATGCTGAGTCACTGAAAGGGCATGACCAGACATATTCCCAGCATGTTTGACTTACAGCAGAGGCCTCGATGCAGCTTTTCAAGCACAGAGCGGGTTTAATGCTCCGTACGCTTATCATGGTTACATATGTTACTCAAAGGGAAGTTATGCAAAGGGGAGAAAGGTAAAGACGCACAGAGAGACGTGTTCTATTGTAAAACACTGGCTCTTTACACCTAAATGACTGAGACTGTCGGCTGTATGTGGCCTGTCGAGCCCTGCTGCAGCCGCTCGCTCCACAGTATGTAACTCAGAGCAGCTTCGAGCCATGTGTGCAACATGCCTGCCTCGTGCCTGCTTTCAGTTACACCACCACATAAATCTCAACCCTGCAACAGAAAGTCTTGCGTGAATCTTTCAAAACGATGGAAGAAAACCCAGATTTGTTTTTGTTCAACAGCTTGTTTTGTCATCAACATTCCCAAACACCTGTTATGGATTTGGAGATGTCCGCAAATCTATAATAATCTAATAAGTCTACTTTGTTCTTTGGACATCATAAAGTTTCGCAGCTCATAGAACATCCAGCTGGCTCTTGCTGACCTGCTGCACGACGGGACACACTTTTGACCGATCCCTCAATCCTTCCAGGAGGAGGGTTTAAGAAATCTGGATGATGATCTGAGAAACGTGCTGCCTAAAGTTTTTTATCGGCGGCTCATCTGGACAGAGGTTTTAACCTGCCTGACTGCCTGTGCTGTTTTCAGAGCAGTATCAGTTTCAGGAGTCAAGCTGCGCTGGTATGATCATGACCTTAACAGACACCGTCTCCGAGGGATCTGCTCCCTATCCCCGCTGTGCGTAACCCCCAAAGGTTTTTCAATCAACACAATCACTCCCCGACGTGTTACACTCTTTATCACCCCTCAAGCGGAGTTGTTCTCTCAGCTACTGGATGGGGGTGGTGGGAAGCCGGATTTCTGGGAATGAAATCAGAGCCCGCTGCTGCTAAATAGGGGTTCCCTCTCACTTCTGGTAAAAGCTCCAGAGAGGGGAAAGAGCCAGTTCTCTTCTTTGGTTTTAATATGCAGTGTCTACACCAGGCACATGTGCTGAGAAAATTACAGAACATGTTTATTTTATAAGCTTTTATGGCTACATTTTGTTGACTCAGCGGTATCTGCACATTGTCGGCAGCTGTCAACTTGTTTCTACGTCCCTGTAGTGTAGTTGGTAGCATTTGATCAGGGAAGAATAATAGCAGCGAGAACCAACAGGGAACCATTCATCCACCAACACCAAAGCTGGGAAGTGAAGCAAACTGGGGGTTTATTTTCGTTTTGTGGGGTATTTGACAATATGATATGCAACAGAGACCCTCAATGTCCTGTTGGAGTGGGAGTGGGCTGTTTCACAACGTGATTTAAGCTCTAGTTAAGGGAGCTTATCCAAGTTAGGAACGTCCCAGACATACAGAAGGAGGTGAGGGTGTTTTATTACCCTGGCCATACCTTCCTCTCTTCTGCATGTGCTCCTCTATAAGCAGGAGTAAGCCACATGTTAGATTTCCATGTGCTCAGTGAGGGTTTGAGAAAAAGACATGAAAAATATATATTCAGTACTTATGCAGGACCCCCCCCCAGTTCTACATTACAAATGTTTCAAGTTTGTTGGGGAAGTTTTTTTTTTGCACTTTCTTTAGAAATGTCTTTCCTTGTTTTCTGCCTTTGTGTAGATCGATGTTTCTAAACACTCAACCACTGTTTGACTTACATTCTTTCTCTTTCAATAATGTATCTCACATTCCAGCCTCAAACTTTTTTTTCTTCCCTTTCCTACCGAGTAAAGTGAGCTGACTCTTACATAATACAGGGTCTGACACTATATTTGACCGTTGAGCTTCAGAGCATTTCAACTATGTAATGACCTCCCTTATCCAAAGATACTGCCGCAGCTATGGCATAACTATGGACCCTCAGAGCCTGCAGGAAATAATGCAGCAGCTCTCTTTATCACTGAATCAATAAGAAGATGAGAAAACACAAGTCATTTAAACCATTTCTGAAATGACTTGTTGGGTCAGAATAGGAGCATTACCAAAACCAGCACCTACTAATCTTTATGATGAGGTACAGCACTGTCACATGAACTCATCTACCCCCTCATCGATTCACATGTAGCCAAATTATTACGGCTATTTACCATATAATAGTGAATATTATTTTTTTATTCATAGATTGGGGTTTTGTGAGCAATTGTTCTATTTCTGCTTGGGTGAAACCATTCAACCATTTATACATAACTTTTCAGCTGACTTGTCTTCCACCTTTAACCTGCTGAGTAAACTGAACAGTTAAGGACCTTTAGCTAACATCTCCACTTACGTGAGCAATACTAATTGTTTAGTCATTACTTTTGGATATTTATTTCTACCATTCAGCCATGTGATTCAAGTCATTTTGTCTTGGGCAAGTCCCAGCACAAAACTCAACTCATGATATTCATCTCATAACTGCCATTAACGAGACATGTGTGTGAGGGTTTGACCATAGATTGCATTTAAAGTCAATGTGACGTCACCCATTGGTTTGTGAACTGACCCTCTTTTGGAGCCAGCCTCAAGTGGCCATGCAAAGAACTGCAGTTTTTGGCACTTCTGCGTTGGCTTCATTTTTCCGCTCGAGAGGTTGCTGTTTAGTTTAGCTGCTTTAGGTCAGTTCTGGGAACAGCAGAAATACCCTCTGGAGCACAGGCACCTCTGGTTGGGAATCATTAATTTGTACTATTGTTAACAAAACTGCACTCCTTGGAAAATACACTGTGTAATCTAAAATCACTTTTTGGCAAAAAGGCAATGTGCGATTTTGACATTAACAAAGATTATAAAAAAATAAACATCCATAAGAGAATGATTGCTTTTTTGCAATAGTTTTTTTTTTATTTTTTATTTTTTTTTTAATCATTTCTGTGTGCATGTGAGGCCAGGGCACTTGTAGCTGATATATAACACCACTTGAATCTTTAGTGTATTTTGGTGTGTGTTTTTTTTCTTCCAGCACTACTCATGTAATCAATCAAGCAGGCATGCGAAGGGAGTCTGACGTCAGAAGCGCGGCAGCTTGCGTAACCTCTCTCCACTGTCCCATAGATTTGTCATCTGGAGCAATCCGGAAAAGTAAACTCAAACTCTCTTATCACACTCTCTCTCTATCGCAGATATAGGCCGGGGTCCAGCCTGACTGGTCAACTCAACCTGCTTGAATAAAGACAGGTTATCAGCCGCCTTTGCAAAGCACCTCTGATAGCATCTGACTTTTTATTCATTTGCCAGAATCAAAGTTTTCAAAATTAAACCTGCAGTGTAATGCCAGCCATGCAACGTAATAGCAGCAGCTGCATCACTATTTTAGCTATGGCAATACTGTCACACATGGTGCACACTCTAATAATAGCAAACACTTGGTCTTCTAGTATGACATGTCCTCAGAGACGGATGAGGGAAGTCTTCTTGGGGAAATAATTCACTTAGATTGTAGTGGGTCCTGACAGACCAGTAGGAGAGGAGCTTCACATCTCATCCTGTTAGCATTATCTGTCTCTGCACAATTGATCATTATGACACTTTGCTGCTTGTTGCTTGACAACATCGATTTTCAGCCAGGCTTTTACAACACGCTGTGACGTCCAATTACGTCCCCGCTCTTGAGAGAAAAGACTATTCCCCTGCATAGTTCCTCTTCCTGTCGCTCCCCGTGTGGCAGTGACAGATAGAGATATTTGACAACAAAAGAAATATAGTTTGAGCCCAAAAGAGTCTCCATGGAAAGTCCTTAATATGATGGACTCAGTGCTACCAGATTGTTTCCTAATGTTTGACCATGGAAAGAACTGGAACATACGCTTGTCTAATGCGTCATTTGTCAAAGGTGTGTTTAAATACTGGCTACCTCACCGCACCTACTAGACTCACAGTCTGAGTTGTCATGGCTCCAGCAGGATGTCAACTCAGGGATAAACAGAGGATCCAGCAGCACTGACAGGGATTAAAAAAACAGGTGAAAAATGACAAAGCTGTGAACACATTTCAAAGGGTTTTTGGTCTTGGTTGTTGTCAGTGGCGGAATGTAACTAAGTGCATTTACTCATGTACTAAATTAAAAAAAAAATGTTTTAGTTACTTTTCAGGTAGAGATTAAAACAAAAAACAAAACAACAATCCATTTAAATTGACTAACCTTTTTTTTTTTAAACCTTATAACAGTATTTTAAGTAGTAATATACAAATAATCACATATTTTTACAATATATGTAACAGTCTGCATGTGGCCCCACAAGCACTTTTATTTTTGATACTTTTGATGCTGATAATATTTCAATAAGATAAGACTTTATATCTTAATTTAGCCATCACAGCCACTCAAGATGCAACTAAAGATATACAAAGATACAAACACAGAATAAAGAATAAAAATAAGACATATACATACATCATATATATATATTACATACACCATACACACAAAAAATACTTACAAGGCCAATATTTTGTACATTAACTGAAGGAAAATGTAATACAGAACTTTTACTTGTAGAGTAATTTCACAGGGCAGTATTAGTACTTTTACTTAAGTAAAGGATCTGAATACTTCTTCCACCACTGGTTGTTGTTGCTAACTGTTTTTGTTCCACTCAATGAATGAATTAATTTCACATCGGACTGACTTTCACCGACATCAGGCTGTGAGGGAACCTGAGAATGTCAAGTGGCCTGACATTTATCTCCCGTCATTGTTCTCTCGTTCCCAAGTGTTTCACATTCAGGTAAATGCTGGCTCTGCTCTCAGGATGCACAGCTGCCACATGGAGAGGTTATTTATAGTCGGATGACGCAGATGTCTCACACCGGCACCTGGCAGGACCCTCAGCTGGAGGCGCCTCTGCCCAGCTGCCCAACAACCGTGGATGCTGTTGCCGGGGAAACAGGATTATGTTGACATCACAGGATTTCAAGTGATCTTCCGACTTGACAGAGAGAAGACCGACTTCAACGTATACCCACAACCCCGACCTTTCGGAGGGCTCGTGAGACACTGTCAGCCTCCAGCTGTGTGTTGTCGGTGTGAACTAAATGTACGCACGCATATGTTCAGGGGAGATGTAAGAGTGTGTGTCTGTTTTTAATGGCTGCATCACGAAACCCATGCACGGATCAATCATGAAATGAACTTTGCTCTCTTGTAAAAATTTTACAGGTGCACTAACAGGCGTCGTGGGCGTGCATGGGTTGTTAGGGATTTTATGAATGATGGGGGAATGGGAATGGGAATCATTGGGTCATTTTAAAAGGGGATATTACTAAAGTTTTCTCCTGTATTGTTCACTGGCAAATTACACACTGCCACAATCTTCTCACCTATGAAAGAGTCATGTCTGCTATTGTGAGTAATGTCTGCCATTATGTCAGGTCCTTCATTAGAGGGTATTTAGTGCATTTAACACATAATAAACAGCATGGTGGACAGGATGAGATAGAAGGTCAGTTGACCACAGTCATGCCTGTAATTACAGATAAAGAGAAGACATTCATGGGATTGAATAAACAGGAAGACATGGATATTATCTATCTCATACGTGTGCATAATTTAACAAGGCCTAAACTTGCTATAACTATTTTTTATACATCAGATAGAGCATAACATACAGTATAAGGCATAAAAAGCTGACATATGTTCTATTCAGACCTGAGAAATGTGTCTGTATCTGCACGAAAACAAATAAAAAACCACTCTGCATCACAGATAAGGAGGCAGAATGGAAAGCAGTGGCGGTGAGGTATCTGAAACCGCAAATGGAAAGCTTAAAGGGCATCACAGGTTATCGGAGCCTTTTCACAAAGCCCCACACAATCATGAGTGAATTGAATGAATGATTGTTCCAGAGGTTGTAGCTTTTAATTTTCCATTGGCTGAATAAACAAACAACTCAAAGGTAAGGCCAGTCCACTTTAAACATGGCCATCTAATAAAAAACGATAAGGAACTATAAAAATGTGTGATCAGCAATCACCATTTTAACGGTTTAATAGCCTGCTATCAGAGTTCAAATATGACAATCAGCTTCTGGATCTCAGTGAAATACACGACGGTTTTCCAGAAAGTTTTATGGAGTCTCTTTTATGTCTCAGAAAAGTAGGTTGCAGTAAGAGGCTGCACGTGAGTTCTTTGAAATAAAAACAGTGGAGCTTTGAAATCACATGCATTGTAATATCTGGTATATCTTATACAAGGCTTATTTTTTATTGGGCATGAGTTTTTCCAAATACTAAAATGGTGGCTTAGGTGAAGACAATGCCCACATTCAGTCTCAACAGTTTGCCAAAATTGAATTATTTTTAAAAATTTTTTTTTTACAAATCTGGCCGTAGTTTACCCGTAATCCTTACCCTATGCATTTATCTTATGTTAAATCTGTAGCAATGAATAATAGTAAACATAAAAGGCATCAAGTGTACAATATGTTTGACTAAGTCCATTACAAAAGCAGTATAGATAGGGGCGTTTAGGGAAGGGCCATGTATTATGCTCTGATGTTTATGATGGCATTATATAAAGTGTGGAGGAAATTAAATGAAAATGTAGAGTTAAGGAAGGTGAAGGGCTTACAGGAAAACATACTCAGGAATTACTGGTAAATTGTATCTGTCCAAATAAACTATTCCAGTTTAAAAAAAACAAAACTGGTCACAGATAGTACACTTTCAACCTTATGGCAAAAAGACAATAGTGTGTTTGGGTGTGTCACAAACCAAGAAAATTGTGAAACACTAAGCTTCAGGTTAGCCAACTTGTTACTTTAAAGCAAGGCATTTAACTAACTTTAAAGCTTTACAGAGCTTATGGCGCTTCTATAAGCTTGTATGATCATGGAGTGTGTGATTGTAAAGCGGGGCGTTACTGGAAAAACATCCTGCATGCTCTGCAAACAGTCCCTGGGCAAATACAGAAATGCATCATACTGTAGGAGGGAAAGTTTAAGTTGTGTTTGCACAGCTGTAATCTGATCCGTCATTTTCGCTTATCTGACATATACGAGCAAATTGCTATTATTACTGTGCACCTTTAAATCAAAAGACCATTAGATGCTTGTTTGAGGGAAAACCCTGTCAGCATGCAGGGTGCACCGTGAGCAGAGCAGAGAGGAGGAGGAGGCTGGCATGTGCGTCACATGAAGGGTGTTTTCTGCAGACAGGGCGTCCATAATCAATGACCAAACACAGCAGCCAATCAGAGGGCGCATGCTAATGAGGAGGCTTTAAACCCTCTGATGAATCGCGTCTTTGCAGACTGACCGGATTCTAGCAGACACACCGGGAGACAGAGCAGATCCCAGTCTCACCTCCTGCACTTTCTGACTAACTTTTCCTACTCTTCACCTCAGCGTCACTAACCGGACCTCCTCACATCACATCCGCAGGAATATCTCACTTGTGCTGAAGAGGAAAAGAGCTCAGCCGAGAGGAATTCTCGTTTTGCTAATTTGTTTCTGCCGTCTTTTTTTTTTTTTTTTGCAAGTTACCATCGCCATGTCTTGCGGTGATGCGTCGGATCAGAGTCGGCGGTTCTGTGTGTTGTCTTGGGATCAGGTGCAGCGCTTGGACTCGATCCTGGGGGAGGCTGTGCCCATCCACGGCCGAGGAAACTTCCCCACTCTGTCCGTGCAACCCCGGCAGATTGTCCAGGTACTAACCGACACATTGAACCTAATTACGTACTCACTTGTGTTGTGCGACAAGTTTTAATGGCCTTGCATTATAAAATATTAAACATTATAGCTGACTTTTCTTTAATTGATTCGGGAGAGAAACTTGTGAATCAAAGAGTCACTGTTACTTATTCCATCAGTGTGATAACAGAGGATTTAAATATTAAAGTAGCTACTTTGGAAAACCCAAACCTTCAAACCAGAAGTTTATTTCAACCTTTAAACCCCAATTTGAAAGTAACTGACAGCCTTAGCATATAACATAAGAAGTTTTTTTTGTCTCTTTGCTCACTCAATTGCATTTCCATGACACATTACATCATCATTTTGCTTTGTCTGTTTCCTCTTTTTGGGATAAAGTCATTTCTTACTCACTCCTAGTTTTTTCCCCCCTGAATTTCTTTGTGTTCCTACAGTGATGGTTGCAACTAAATTATCTGCACCATGACTCTTCTGTGCAAATTTAATTCTTGAAACATCGTATAACAGACAGCAGAAATGATAATAATAAAAAAAGAATGTATTTGTTGTCCTCTTCAAACAGCAGCACATGAGAAACTTGGTATGGAATATGTACATGCTATAACCTCTCTGGTTTGCCTGGAAATGTTTAAAACAGACACGTGCCAGTGCCCCTCCACATTTCCAGCCACTTCTACATTGTGGCTGGATCACATTTCCCTTCTCCTGCCGTATCTCTAGATAGTTGGCATTGTATTTAAGTGCAAGTTAAATGCCATGATAGAATTTCACAACGGACATATAGTGGATTCCTCAGTCAGGTCCAGTGATGTGTTGTACATTTTTTTCTCTCTCCATTTCAATTACACATTGACATATTCAAGATGAGCTCAACAAGCCTGTGAAGCCCAGAGCTTCATGCTTGTGGTTGTGGAAAGATGAATGCTCCATTGAGTGTGCAGGAGGCTTAAATGCAGGTTTGAGCCCCAAATGTGGGGACTCTGTTTCCCCTGGATTTGTGGAAACCCTATGTAATTTTATTCAGCTTAAATCTGCCATCTGCTGCCATATAGACATATTTAGTGGTTGTCAGCCACAATTTCATGATGTTATGCATCACAAGAGGCATGACTGAGAGTTTGGACTTTAGTCCTGCTTCAGGTTTAGAGTGATAAAAAGGCTGCTGGGATCCACTGCAGCATCATGAAGCTCTAGAGTCAAAGTAGTCCCAGGGCTGTAACTGTAGATAACAACTCTGGTCTTAACTGCTTCACACTTTTTGAGTGGGACACTCTGTCCAACAAAACAAAACCTTTCAGATATCTGTTCTCTCTCAAGAAGAAGAGACAGATGCAGATTTGTAAAACTAGCAGAGCTGTACTTTCACAGACAGACAGTGGTTAACCACTTAAATGTAGTCCAGTATGTATGAGTACCTGTAGTCAGAAGGCACATGGAGGAAAGGTGTCAAGTGAGGGCCTGACCCTGATTCTGGCTCCGACTGTGCTGACATTATCAGGCAGACCACAGGAACACACACACAATATTATTGCCTCTGAATGGAATTTGAACCCACCTGGCACCACTTTATGGCTGAATGATTACAACTCTATTACTGCCAGATTACACAATTATGATTTTGTTCCTTCACACACTCCTGTGTGAAGGGGTTGACTTGCCTTCAAATGTTTGTTTGTCCGTAGCCTGACCCAGTGTGTATAAATAGAGCCGGCTTGTTATCTGATCACCATGGGAGAGAGTTAACAGACACTAATCTGACAGGTCAGTGCCAGTAGGGAGATTTAGGATTGTGTGCAAGTGTGTAACAACTCAATTGTGCTGCAGGTTTTACTGTTTGAATGTAGGCACTTATTTTTTTCATTTTGGGGATTCCAAGCCTGGATGTCCAGTCAGGCAGCCAATTATTACCCCCTCCATGAGAATATACATTTGTTTGTTTGTTGTTGAATTTTTTAAAAAAAAATTTATTAGCAGTATCCTGGAACTAGCATGGGCCAAGGAAGAACCTATTAAAATTTGGACCCAAAATCACTTTCAGTAACATTTCATAAAAATGGACATAGCCTTGGTGGAAGTCTGCGCTTTCAAAGTGCCCCTTTAGTTTGTTTTTTCTACAGTCTGCTGCATGCATCAGCTGTACATACACTGTATAAACATGACAAACTACTCAAATAGCTTTCCAGATGGGACAAGGAAGCTGCAGCTAGCTGAAGTCATATCATATTGATCTGCCTTTGATCGCTTCCAAATGTTGCAAGAACAATATGTTTTTATCGCACAAACAGATTGTCATTTCCCTTTAGGCAGCTAAGCTGAAAGTATGTTTGATGTCTTATTTCAGACATATTTTCTCTTTGTGCTGGCTAGCAGTGATGTTGGCACACCCTGTCCAGCTGTTGATTATCCTCTTCCAATGTGGCCGCACTGGGGCGAGACGGTTTAAACATCTTCCAGGTCACTGGGACAGAGGAAGGGAAAAGCCGCTGACCCTTAATGACCTTAGGTTGTGACGTTAAGCCTTAGTGAAGACTTTGCTTTTCCTTCCGCTTCTTTTAGTGGACACTGCTGGTCCTGCACACTGGAGTTCAGTCTGTCTCATTTGCTGTTCAGGATTATAAATCTTTTCGCTGTGTTTGTGATAAGATAAGACAATCTAACCCAGTGGGAGAGGAACCTGGAGCACAGACTCCCCAGCTGCTCTTTGTTTAGGCTCTTCAGGTTTCATTCAGACTGAGGCTGATGGTGATGAAATGGACTTTTGTGAGCAGTGGTATTGATTTTGCCTTCACAAGCTATTGATTTCCACTAGGCTCATGTGGAGCTTATTTGGACATATTTCGAGTGTCTTTTTAGATGCTTTTCTTTCATAATTTCTGGAGCTGCGGGAGCTTGCCCCCCTATTCTTTACTCTTATTTTCTTAAAAGAGAAGCTGTATAAATTAATTAATAACGTGCTGTGTCTCTGTCTTCTTCCTGTCCAGGTGGTGCGGGCGAGGCTGGAGGAGAGGGGTGTGTGCGTGAAAGACGTGAGGCTGAACGGCTCGGCTGCCAGCCATGTGCTCCATCAGGACACCGGACTGGGTTATAAGGACCTGGACTTGATCTTTGGCGTGTCGCTGAAAGATGATCAGGCCTTCCGTCTGGTGAAGGACGTCGTGCTGGACTGCCTGTTTGACTTCCTGCCAGCCGGGGTCTCCAAGGAACGCATCACGGCACTGACCCTCAAAGAGGCCTATGTACAGAAACTGGTCAAAGTCTGTAATGACACGGATCGCTGGAGCCTCATCTCGCTGTCCAACAACACGGGCAAGAATGTGGAGCTAAAATTTGTGGACTCGTTACGGCGGCAGTTTGAATTCAGTGTGGACTCCTTCCAGATTTGCCTCGACTCTCTGCTCTTATTTGACCGCTGCTCGGAGACGCCCATGTCTGAGAGCTTTCACCCCACTGTGATCGGGGAGAGCGTGTACGGGGACTTCAAGGAGGCCATGGACCACCTGTGTCAGAGGACCATCGCCACACGCAGCCCGGAGGAAATCAGAGGGGGCGGCTTGTTAAAGTACTGCCACCTGCTGGTGCGGGGGTTCACGCCCTCCTCCGAGGCGGACATGAAGCACATGCAGCGCTACATGTGCTCGCGCTTCTTCATTGACTTCTCTGACATAGGCGAACAGCAGAGGAAACTGGAGGCCTACCTGCAGAACCACTTCGCAGGGATGGAGCACAAGCGGTACGAGTGCCTGATGACTCTGCACCAAGTGGTGAACGAGAGCACCGTGTGTCTGATGGGCCACGAGCGGCGCCAGACGCTCAGCCTCATCTCCATGCTGGCGCTGAAGGTGCTGGCTGAGCAGAACGCCATCCCCACTGTAACAAATGTCACGTGTTACTACCAGCCGGCTCCATACGTGCAGGACATCAACTTCAGTAATTACTATATTGCACATGTGCAGCCGCCGCCAGTTTCACCGTGCAGTAATTCATATCAGACGTGGCTGCCCTGTAGCTGAACTGGCTGGAGGAGAGCAGAGGTGGACGCGGCTCCACCGCTCTTCAGTGGAAGTGGACTGAAAATACAAAAAAAAAAAAGCAACCAATTTTTTTTTGCCAAATGTGACTAAAACAATCCTGTACTGCTGTACATCTGATTGAGCCGACACATTAATTTTTCTCACTTGTATTCTCTTGCAAAACATCTGTAAGATTGCTGGTCATTTCTGAGATGTAGCGACGATATCTTGTTTAAGTATTAAAGTCTTTATGAAGCTTTATATATGTCACAAAATACATTTTTGAGAAAGCAAACATTGAAGCTGGTGTTATTTTCATACTCTGGCTTTATTTTTTTAAATTACATACTGGACCAAAGATGTATTTGTTGTTCAGAAAGGGAATGTTGTAATGATTCCAAGTGCCTAAAATGAAACATGAAATGTTCTAAAAAAACATCTGTAAAGTGAGTGACTGTGCATTCAGTGTTTTCTAGATTACCCTCTCTCTCTTTTCAGGAACAGAAGCATTCATTTTTGTGAGATTAAAAAAAGGGAAAACTCAAGTTTTTTTTGTATCGTCGTGGTTATTTTATTTTATCCTTGGCCTATAATGATTGTTGACATTTTAATCTTGGGTTCTAAGGGCTGCAGTTAGTTAAAACTGGTCATTATCGGAGCTGCTTCACCATTCACACAGTCAACTTGTATATTCTCACATGCTCTTCATAAACAGCAGCTTTTCATCGAAACTAGGAGACGCTTTGACTCGCACTTTTGTCCGGTCCTGCTCTGGATGCGTGGGATGGATCTGAGGTAGTTTATCCTATACTTGATAAGCTCGGCTGGAGTGAGCTGCATTTGTTAAACTGGGGCTGAGGATCCATTACAATCTGAGGACATGAACCATAAGGAGGCTTTTCTAAAGCACAATGGCTTCTCTCTCCTCTCTGATACTAAAGCTTTTCAACAAAGGCTGGCCTGTTCTCCCACCCATGCTACCACTGGAAACCCAGCCCTGTTTGCTTGACTGATTCCATATCCATGTCATTTTGTCCGAGTCAAAATCAAAAATCTTTATAGCCGTAGCTAAAATTGTGAAGTTTGTTTGAATACAGATATGGTCGACGTGGAAAAAGCTCATAAAGATTAGCAGACATCAGATCTCCACACACTTGGAACTCACATTTTGGCCTACATTTTCATTCACAGTGCAAAGTGAGAACAAAAATAGTTTATTTGGCCATATGTGAGTCACACCCGTTCATTCCTTCTCCGCATTGAGCAAGATTTTAAAGTCTGGTGTTGACAGAAAGCATAAGAAATGTGGTGGTATTGAAGCCTATATATACACTGCCTTATCATCTGTATAAATCTCTTAAATACATGGTTACTGGGAAAAGTCAGCACTGGAGCCATTATAAAGTAACGGAGTACACAGCAGTGTACTGACAGCAGAGTATACAGCACATCTTCTTTGTAGAGTCCATGTTAGTTACACACTAAGGCTTAAAGTTGCAAACACACTAAAGTCAAAAGAATGACATCCCACGTTGGGAAATAGCCCCATCCGCGGAGCATGTGAATGCACCATTGGTCTTGGCGGTCCTTGTCTCTGAGAGATTCTTAACAAAAAGCCTGTGTTACAAACTGAGGGCAGCAGTGTGATCCATCCATCTCTCTTAATACGACTTTTGTGAGTCCCCAACTTCATGAAAGTGCAATACTAAACCAGTGGAGCACCCCTTTAATTAAAGGACCCAGACCACCTGACAGACAGGGAACCTGAAGCTTCTGGAGCACCTCGGCGGCTGCATGCACAGATTGTTTACTGTTACAGGATGAAGCAACTTTTCAATCTGCACCACACATAAGAGATTTACTGGGAACATCATTTTCGTACAGAGGCCATAATCAGGTTGTTATTACAATGAATATTATTGGACAATAGGCGAGATCATGTTTTGGGTGACCACATAGACCATCATGGCACCTTAGACCTAACATACAAATTAACTGAAATTCCTAAAATGCATAATATGATATAGAAAACCTGTCATGTATGAAGAAATATTTTCAATGTACAGACACATTTTTTTTAAAAAATGTTTCCAATATCTGACTGAAATCTGGTTGGATGTTTGGGTTAGGATTAAGTCATGAATCTCTGTACCAAAATGTTAATACCATTAAATCTCGCATAATTACCAGAGAGTGTTGCCCACATGGAGATGATGGCGTCTCCTTCTATATTTATAACTAGAGTAGGTGGTGAGTCATATCCTCTACATGCGGCTACGCTTGTTGCAAGTTATCTAAAGGACAGTATGTTTCCTAATGGGATTTTCCTGTTTACTTATCTCCTGAGACGTACAGTTTATGGAAACTTAAATTGAATATTACCTATTACCTGTTATTCATTGCAGCCTCCCTGTGCATGGTTTTGCATGCTCTCTTCCACTAAATAGAGAAACGGCATGTTGCTTTGACAAAGGATAAAATAAAAAAGAGATGTTTTGAGGCAAATGGCACAGCTGAGCAGCAAACATACTGGAAATGATTTCTTGCTGGTTCCAGGCCTAAGTTTTGAATCTCACATCCTGGTACTCTGTCATGATCACTGGCTCTGCTTGTTTTGGCACGGCGTCCGAGTGTTATGTGTCGCCCGCAAGTTGTTCCTTTTGTGCGGCGTGTCTTTTTTCAAGCAGCTGTGAGCGTTTAGCATCCCAGGTGTGTTCTCGTAGCACTCTGATAATATTTGCACATAAGTTGAGCAGAGACAATATTTAAATGGGCAGTATTATTCTTAGGATTGGTGTTTAGAAGACATGCAGAATAGCTTCAGCACTTATATTAAGGAATATGAGTATAATTAAAGAAATGTTGCACTGCATTGCAACAGAAAAACTATTTGTAATAGCATATGAACTGAAACAGTTGATTAAAATGCTTTTTTTTTCTTATCAACTGCCATGTCTAGATGACAGGTAGGAATTTATCCCAGTGTAAGATTTCTGAGACATTTAATTTGGGCTTTAATTTGGAGAGTGTGTGTGTGGGCTGAGGTTCTGTGCTGCACACGTCTGTGTGAAAGGAGGGTGATGACAGGACAGAGACGCAGTAATGACAGAGATTTCACAATTTCTTGCCACAACACAAATCAAACTCACCCTGGCCCGGTATCTGTGCTATTACCTCTCCTGAAAAAGGGTTTATTCACCCAAGGGAGCGATTATAATGTCCCACTTACCCATTATCCGCGGGGAGCTGCTCACTTTGCGCCTCTGTTTGGTGCATACTTTCTCTCTATGTCGTCTCCCTTGATGCGAAACAAACTTTTAAGCCTCAATCTGGATCACACTGACCTGAGTCAGGAAATGGAGATGTTTTAAATTAAGCTGTCTTTGGGGAGCACATGACTCTGTGGATGTGACATCATCCTGAGGGTGCAAAGGGGAAACACATGTCCTAGCTGAACGAAGTGATTGGAGCAAGCTGACACTGCAGCTTCAGCTGGAGGAGACGTGTGCGTCTCCGTCTTTGTGTTGCTGTGTTGTACAGCATCCAGACATGCCCACGGGTCCTTCATGAGGGGAGCCCAAACATCTGTGGCATATCTCCTGGTGTATTATGAAGAGGAAACCATGGATAATAGTGCTAAAAATGAGATTGCCAGGTGTAAACAATATCTCTAAAAGCTAACTTTTTCATTGGGGTTTAAATGAGTTTAGAACAAAAAAAAGTGAGAAAGCTTTCTTCATTCTCACAGAAATCATGCATTTTTTTTTTTTAACTTACCTTAAAATATGGAAAATAAAAACAAGTCTAAAAAAGACAGAACATTTGAAAACTTGTAGACACAAGGTTTTCCCTTGATAGTAATGAAAACATGAAAATCTGGGCCGCAACAAAATAATAAATGCTTTTTGGCCTGGAGCCTCTGAAAGCTTTCTTCCATTGAGTAAGAGGTCATTCAGTACATTGAAGCCCTGGGATGGTTTGGAAATA
>JAOWBC010001592.1:11269116-11292644 GCA_028566105.1 Hypoplectrus providencianus
GATCCAATAAAGATAATGGAAGATACATTTTATGAGACCAAGACCCTACCAGTTTATCAATTGAGCTGAATGGAGACTAAATAGCATTACAACAACAAACCTGATGTAAGTGAAACTGGTAAATGTTAGCAGGCTCTTGAACCGAGGTAAAGATCATACTTCCTTTGTTTCTGTTAGCCACAGGAGACTGGATGTCAAACCCAAACATGACTCAGACCCTGACAAAAAACATCCCGATAGAAACAAAAAAGAAAAACAGTATGACGAACTCAAAAACAAAAAGATCCGTGCGGATGACCCCAGCGATGAAAAGCACCTGGAGGAGCCCCAAAATGAGAAGCAACCCCAAGAAATCAGGAAAGACAAGCATTTAGAGGAAGTCAAAAAACAAAGACATGCGGAGGATGATCAAGTGGAAATGGATAACAAGAAACAGAAGTATGAACAAGACCTGCAGAGTGAGAGAATCAACCCAGAACCGAGGAAGGAAAGACCATTAGGGGAACAGAAGAAGATGAGACACTTGGATGAAGTCAAAAAGGAGCCAGAAGAGTCAAAGAAGCACAGCTATGCCATTGACACGAAAAAGTTCAAACACAGAGAAGACAGCAGACATGAGAGGCCGATGTACTCACCGCATGGAGAGAGACCTGAACCCCAGAGAGAGAGACCTGCTGATGTTCACAAACCCATGTTTGAAAGGTGAGACGGAGGCTCAGAAACTGACCATTACACATCAGAAACGTGCAGCAGAGCTTCAGATTGAGTTGTTTATTTCAGGAGAGGAGTGTTGGACAGCAGCGTGCTGTATCCCACCCGGTTCCCCTCTCCTCCTCGACCTACTCGGCCTCCTCTCCCAGTTAAACGCCCCTCTGTGGACCTGAAAAAAGACAGGTCAGGACTGTGAGATCGCCTGAGCTGATGAGCATGATGGACTGAAGAATAACTGCATGACTTAACCGTTCTGAGTCACTTGTGCGCTGACTTTTGTTCTGTCTGCACTTAAAAACAGACTCTTACAGGATGCCTGCTGTGCATGGTGCATGCTGTGATGAGTCACACAGGTGTGTCTTTGATAAAGGATTTCACTTGAACAGCATGAGGGACTCTTGACCTGCAGGGTCTGACCTGTACTGCTGTGACCTTTGTTCAGGAAGGACAGTAAAGACTCCCGACATCCTCGTGCTCCTCGACCCGCCTCTCCGCTGGCTAAGAGACCTTCCCTGGAAGTAAAGAAAGAGAGGTCAGGCGCGCTTCAGTGCATGTTTGAGTGAGTTTAGTGTGACATTTTTATGGACCCTATGTAAAACAAATGTTGATTTTCACATCAGGAAATTTCCACCAGACCCAAATGCTCCAATTGCTCCTCTTCCTCTCCACCTTCATCCTCCTCCACTCAGGTCAGGGTCTGCATGCCATCTGCAGCACCTTACATTCAAATTAGCTGATTATCCACTTTAATCAGATCAGCTCAAAGATGTTTTTCCTTTAGAAAAGAGCCTCCTGACCCCAACGCTCCTCTTCCTCCGCTTCCTCTTCACCTCCACCCCCCGCCTCCTCCCCTGAAGCGCTCCTCACTGGATGGGAAAAAGGAGAGGTCTGGATCATTACTTCAGACTTCTGTTGCCACTGTCTTGAAGTGGCTGGGAGTTTTTTTAATAAAATTATCTGAATTGAATCCTTGTGTTGTTTGCCACCGCAGGAAGGAGTCATTAGACTCTAAACCTCCATTACAGAAGAAGACGTCAGATCATGTGAAGAAAGACAGGTCTGAGATCTGGGAATCATTCTGCCTCGAACAATGACTTTGCTGTTGTCTCTGGAGGATCAATAACCTCAGACTGTAGTCTCTGATTTTCATTTGTAACATAATATAGTACAACATGGGTATGAGGTTGTGTGATGGAGCTTTTTCTATTTGTGTGGCCATAAATGGTAAAGCGAACAATAATGTTTGGGGCTGTTTAAGGTCCAGTTAAGTCTTGAATCTGAATTTTATGAACACCAGAAGTATAAACTTACATCAGAGAAAGCTTTATGGTTTATCTTTCTATCCCTCCTTAAATATCCAGTCAAGTTTTGAAATCCTTCACTTCTTTATTTAAAGCTGGTGTAAAGTACCTCAGTGAAAAAAGAGACTTAAAGGAGATTTCCACCTTTTTCCTTTTTGCAGGAAAGACTCATCGGATGGCAAAGTGTCTAAAAAACATTCAGATGAAGGCAAGAGAGAAAGGTTAGCCAGCCATGAGAGTGAAAGTGCTTGTTAAGATGTGATACTAGATGTTTGTAGCAGGTCCCCCAAACCACATGACCACATATGTCCTTGGTTCCTATCCAATATGATCCACAGAAGAATTTCCCAGATAAGGGAAGTGTCAGCTGTGTGCTTTGGCCTGAGCTTCTTCAAACAGCACTCTGTCTTCAGTTTTCAGTGCATGAGGAGCTTGCCTTTTCACTTTGAATCGATTTGTTTGAGAATCAAACAAATGTTTTCTCTTGTCAGGAAAGATTCATCTGACTCAAAAACCCCACCTCCCAAAAAGCCCAGTTTGGATGTCAAAAAGGAAAAGCACAGGTGTGCAGCAGCAGGAGAAAAATCCACTGTACATTGCTTTATGTGTGCATTTTACACTGGCATCAGTGTCACAGCTCTTTTTCTTTTCTTGCAGGAAGGACTCCTGTGACTCGAAGCCCGGCCAGCCTGTGAAACGTCAGTCAACTGACTCGAAGCCTGACAGGTAGGACAGCCCCTTAAATGTCACTTATTCTTGGATGTCGAGAATGAAATAAAGTCACTAAAGGTGTGTTGTTACTCACTGAAGACGGGAATCCATTGATTCAAAGAAAGGCAGCTCGCCACCAGCAAAGAAGCTAACAGGTGAAAGGTAAATGTTTATTGGATTTAACAAAGTATTACAGGTTTGCTTCAATATAAGGGTGGAGTTGATGCTGTTGACTTTTGATTATAGAAGAGAGTCTCACGGCTCCAAGACTTCTCAGCCTGGACCTCCACAGAGGAAGCCCTCTACCGACAGCATGGACAGGTAACTTATCATGATTTTCATTTACAGTAGTGAAGTCCTGTATGTTCGGGTTTGCAACGTATGCTGATGATATGCAATGTTATCTAGCTGAAGTACAACTCCTAAGTAAAAGGGGTCTTTTTTTAGAAGAGATATAAAAGGTTTCTAAAAGGTCTATGTTAGTAAACTGGGTGTTACTTTTTGTACAGAGTATAAATCATCAACTTTACTTTTTGGTTTCGTCTCATGGCACTCTTTAGCCTCAGGTTCAGCAAGCTCAGCAAAAGCATAAATCCAAATCAGTGCTTTTGTAATAACTTAATGTGTAAGTCAACAACTGTTTGCTAATACATCCCTTTAAGGTGTTTTTGTACATCAGTGTGTTCTGCTTTCTTCAAGGGGACGATTGTGTTAAAAAAAAAGTTCTGGACCACTTATTACACCAACATAAGTTTCCAAATCCTTCCAAAATATACTCAGAATCTGAGTGTAGAAAAAGAGGTCGGAGAATATCAGAGTTCGATGCAGCAGAGTTTTATTTCTTGCTAAGAAGAATTAACCCCATGAGTCAGTTGGTCAGGACCCAGGATGACTGCTGGACCTCAGCCTGTTCACTGCTTTTATACCATTCATCCCCTGTTCTCATTGGTGGGCATCTTTTGGCCTACCCCTTTATCGATGTTTTATTTATTATCCCAACTTCGTTATTGTTATCACTTTACAGCTTTCTTCCATAATTTCCCAGATTGGGTTTACAGCATTTTTTAAAGGTATTACTGAACATTCTTTAATCACATTATTACTTATCTCAAATGAATGATTGCACACTTCGTATTTCATGTTTAAGACAGTAGTTTTACATTCTGCTTCATCTAGTTGCACAAGGTTGCTCAGCTCTCCCTTGCAGGTGTGTGTCTATATGTATGTGTGTCATAAACTCTACCCATCTCTGCTTTGCTGGTATGAGTATCTATATGTTGGTGTGCTCAATGCTCTACCCATCTCTGCCTTGTTGGTGTGTGACTGTGTGTGTGTTGCTGAGCTTTCCATTGATAGCCTGTGTGGGTTGCAAACTGACTGAGGTTGACAGATATCTCTGCCTTTTTATGTCCGTATTTAATTGGGAGAGGAGTAACTGTTAGCTTTCCATCGGGCCTATCCTGTACTGGCCCGCACCTGGCCTCCTCCTTCTCTCCTCATCAATGTCCTTGGCCCTCGTCTTCATCCTGAGGTGCAGTTACCCCTGTCTCACAAACTGGTGTAAACTTCCTCACCCTGTGTTGAACTGCTCGTTATCTCTGCTTCACAAGACAGAATCATTATGCATCTTTTATCATATTTAATTCTGTTACATTTTGATTTACATTAAATAATCACCCATATCTTCATATATCTAACATTACGTGGAAGGTCATGAGTTCAAACTGTTTATAACATATATTTTCATCAACACACTGAGGGTTATTTATTAAAATCATTACTCCACACTGGAAAGCATTTTTCCCTCTTCAGGAACCAAAAAGAAGATTCCCTAATGAGGGCTAAAATATTCTAATAAATGTAAAAAAACTGAATGCTGCTCCGAAAAAAAACAAACAAAAAAACACTACCCCAGGGCAAGGACTCAGTTTCCATTAAAATCTGGCCTAATGCACCAGATGTGACACTTGACACACTCTGCTCTCTGGATGTGTCCTTTTCTGCAGGAAGGGCAAAACCGATGCCCCTAAAACTCCCACCACCCCAACCAGCCCCATGTCACCCGGCTTCAGTTCATCCGGGGGACCGCTGCCCCCTCACCTTGCTACTGGAGAGTCCGTCAGAGACAAGTGCATTGAGATGCTGGCAGCTGCCCTGCGCACTGACAGTGAGGCTCCTAATAAACTGTTACATATGGAACATACACAAGTGTAGTGTGCAGATAAACTTGATTTTTCTGGTCTCCTCAGATGACTACAAGGATTTTGGAACTAACTGTGACAGCATGGCTGCAGAGATTGAAGATCATATCCTTCAATTAGCAATTCATCAAAAAAATTTAGTTTGCTACTGCAAGTAATGGCAGTTGACATTCGTACTGTGACTGCTCTACCTTGACTGCATGGTTGCACATATCTACCAGGAGATCAAGGCCACGGATATGAAATATAAAAACAGAGTTCGGAGCCGCATCAGCAACCTAAAGGACCCGAAGAACCCTGGACTTCGCAGAAACGTCCTCGCGGGAAGCATCGACTTGGGCCGCATTGCCAGCATGTCTGCTGAGGTACACATCACTGAACCAGTGATAAGCTCTCTTCATGGTGCTCAGATTTGTTTTGATGCCCCTTTGTTCCATTTTGTTGCACCTCTGTCTGTAGGAGATGGCCAGCGACGAGCTGAAGCAGCTGAGGAACGTTCTCACCCAGGAGGCCATCAGGGAACATCAAATGGCCAAAACTGGTGGCACCACCACCGACCTGCTGCAGTGCGGCAAGTGCAAGAAGAAGAACTGCACCTACAACCAGGTAAACAGGCACTGTCCAGGAGCATGCCGACACGATACACAAAGAAACAAACGTAGACGTAGACATGATGCTTTATGTTGGCAGCCCTGACATATAACAATGAGTACATGACCACATCGAACCTCATCATGGATATCAAAACCAAACAAATACAATACACATTCACAGACGCTAGTAGAAGCCAAAAAAAAGGGAAAAAAAGAAAATGGCACCAGCTGCATGTGATGCTTTATCATGTCTTATCTATCCTGAGGGCTTCCAACAGAGCATGTTGCTTAATTCTTTTCCTGTGCCAGTGTTACAGTATGATATAATACAGAAAGCTAAAGCAGGACACACTACACTCTGCAGTGATGTACTAGACTCAGTGTATTGGCATAAATAAGACGCAGATAGGTTTTAATAGAAAATTAGCATGGGCATAAAATCAAAAACGAAGCACAACAGGCTGCCTAAAAGGATCCATTCTATAAAAATGGCTTGCATGCTGTATCTTTATTAAAATGAATTAGTGATGATTCACCCTCACGCATGAGTCATGCAACAATAATTGCTGTTTTTTATGCGTGATCCATCAAGAGGAAGATACAGACAAATGGAAGTGCATAGCAAAAATAGCTTATTGTCATTATATCAGAGACCACCCCCTGCCCCCCATTACTCCCCTGTTGTTCTAACCCTGCAGTGTCTGAAATAAATGTATATATTTAGGATTTTAGGTTGTAAATCAGTGTGATTCCCTAGCCCTTTTTTCCAGGTGTGGGCTCTAAATTGAATAGGATTTTTCCACAGTGATATTTTGCATTAATGTTTTGTGAGAAGTCAGTGGATACAGTAATTATCACATATTTGTGAGCAAAGCAAAGCAAAGCAAACGAAAAAAGCAGAGGAATGGTTGTCTGTGACGTTCTGGCTTTATTCCATGAATAGAGGATTAATACTTATAAATTAAGCATTTGGAGTAAGTGACTGTTTCAGATGTATTCAGTTCACCTTGTGTCTACCCTTCTCTGTGCTGTGCTGTAATCTATGTATTGTATAAACCACTTATGTGTGTGTGTTGTATAGGTGCAGACACGCAGTGCTGATGAGCCAATGACCACATTTGTTCTGTGTAATGAGTGTGGAAACCGCTGGAAGGTAAGTTTTTCCAACCTTTGTTTCTATTATGCATCTTATGTGCTTATAATAAAAAAATATTCTTTTTCTCTCTCTAAATTTTAGTTCTGCTGATGCCTTCCAGATGAAACCACATTTGATTCTGAGCAGATTGAACTGCATTATTTTCTATAATGGGAGGGGAGGGAGTTTATAAATTATTGCAGCTAGTGATTGAAACATAAGTGTTCTTACAATTTTTACTTGAATTTCTTTTTGCAATTTGTAAGCATGTGCTAGTAATCAGGGTTGGCGTTAATGTGGAATTGAAGACTGAGCATGAACATCAGTTTGATGAATGTTAACTCACTGAAATTAATCATGGTGCTCTCATGATAGAAAGACCAGTTAATATGATACATCACATTACAGCTGTTCACGTTGTATATAACTAATTCCAATTAAGACTGCATAAATAATCAGTATTATGGCTTTTCAAACTCACATTTAATAAAAAACTTTGACAATCAGTCACACTATGTCACTCATGCATTATTTTATTTTATTTGTGCAATTAATAATTTTTTGCAGTTAACTGCATTTTTCAGGATCAAGTTTAATTATTTCCATACTCACATCTGAACTGACTGAACAGAAACAAGAAATAAAAATTAAGCATTTCATTAAAGTGTTAAAATAATATTTAAAATATTTAAAGAAAGCCTAACATTAAACATAAAATTGACTTTAATTTTTATTTAAAAAAAAGGGTTATTTATTGCATAGGTAATATTAATTCAAGGAAAGATGTTTTTATGAAAATGGTGGATCAGTAAATCCATTTTTTTTCTGTTGCAACACTGGATACCTACAGTAGATGGCAACAATTCATCATATCTCAAACTCAGGCAGCACAACTTTCAACTGAATTTTTTTTCTTCAGGTTGCAAACCACAAATAAATTAGCTCTTGCTTGTTAGTGCCGGTCCAGCCGGCTGGTGAAGCCAAAGGGAAGTGCTGCTGACAACGTGACAATACTGAAACCATTCAACAAGACAAACCAGTTTCCTAACCATTGTTGAATTTAATAGTCTTGTGTGAAGGATGTGTTTTCTCCTGAAGCAACGTGCCTATGATGAATGAACTCATCAGTTCTGTGTTTCTGAAGAAATGGCTCTGCTCAGTACATCCAATAAGTAAAAATAAACTGTGGTGGTAATGTGAGAAATATGGTCTGTAGAAAAGAAGGCTTCCCGGCCGCCCTGTGGCTGAGTATCCACCATCTGGTTTCCTGTGAGTTGAAACCACATCATTTACTTCTTCTGCATCATTTCCACCATTATAAGTCCTCTGCTGAGCATGCAATGCTCAAAAAGCATCAGAAAGCATTGGTGTTATAATCATCATCCCTCCTTCATCCTGAAATCATGAACCAGAAATTCTACTTAACAGCTTTACACAAACACAAGTATAAAATCAAACTCATAAAGATAAATTCACTCAATTAACTGGGACATCAACTTGAAAATTCTCATAGAGTCAAGTAAATATACATTTTCAAACGGATACTGCAACATCATTTTAATTTGGAAACAGCTGTTCTGTTCTGTGTCCCAACAGCCGGTCAGAAGAGATGTTAAAAAATAAAAGCTGTTGGAACAATAATACTATCCTCACAATACCCCGAATGAATGATGCTCTCAAATAATAGCAAATTATTTTGAAGCAAATGTAAAATAATTTATTTCAACATTGCAAATGCAATGACATTGCAAATGGCAAATTAATTAATTGGTTTTGGATTGTCTGACCTCTTTTTGCAGCTAGTGCAGCCGCCCCCTGCTGGCCATTAGCAAAAATGCAGTTTAAAAGGCTTCACTCTTGGCCCTTGTTTTGCTCATGTCATTTTTATTTTTATTGTTGAGATTTCCAGCATTATTATTATTATCAAGGCTTTCTAGACTTTCCAGCAGTGTTGATGCACAACACACGTGTCTACTTCTTGCCATTGAGGGACTATGTAGCTTTGGGGCGAACCAATCAGATGTGTTCACCAGAATGAGAAATGACATTTCAAAGACCACGACCTTTAATTTATCCAAGCAGTTATAGAAAAAACAAACAAGTCTGCATATCTGTGAAGCCTGCATTATAATGGTTCCCAGATTGTATTTGGTTTGTTACATTTGTTACTTTGCCAAATCCATTCTTTTCCATTAGATCTGTGGCATTTTGAATAGAAGACAGAGTCTAAGTCCATTAAATATAAGGAGAAAATATGCAGTGATCATTTTTTATTTTATTTAAAAAGTATTTTAAAACCATTCTGAAATTTTCCAGAGAAATGTCCAGATGCTATTCAGATAGCTTAACTGTACTTCAAGGTTATGTGTTTGATTTCCAAAGGATGTCTTATATTCTCATCAGGACTGGAACATTGACGTTTTGGTGTCGTTTTCTCTGACAGACCTATACATCTATATTTAACATGCGCAGCATAACATGACTTGTCAAATAAATCAAAGGCACACAGCGATGTGAACTCAGTATAGGTGTTACATTCCCTCTCTTGAGAACACGTGTGCCAATCCATCACTGACAGACACATTCAAGCACCGTCCAATCACAAAACTCCATCTGCCTCAAAACAACCAGACCTCAGGAGTTAAAGTGAATGTCAGTCTGGATGAATTCATTTCAACACGCAGCAGAACATTTGGACATAATTACATTTCTGTTAGATGAAAACAGGCATTGCCGGAATTTTTTACATGACAATACCACAGCACTCAGCTGTGTGTTAATGGCAGGTTAAATGCTGCTATTATATGGTATACTCTGTCTTAATATGCAAAAAATCCACAATTTTACACAGAAGAAACTCTTTGAATTATTCATCCCTCTTGTAATTATTTGGCTTACAAAGCTGCTTGTTATCTTGAAAGATGATTGCATTGTTGACTTGTTTCTCTGCAGTGTCATGGTGAGTCTGCATCCTCTCAGCTTCCTATTGTTTCTGCATGCAGCCTTTCTAAGAATGGAAATAAAAGAGGCTTGTACAATTGTAGTGTGAAAAATAAAAGTAAAAGCATAAAACAATCACATTTCTCAGATGTTTTCAAAGGTAAAAAAAAATGAATTTAACCAATGCTTTACAATTTAACATGCCTTATACCAGACAAAATGCAGCACCTCTAACCAACAAAAAAAGTTTGCATATTCAGGGAATATGCATCTAATTGCTTCAGTGCATTGTTATTGTACGCAATTGTGCAACAAGAAAAAGTCTGTCGCTTATGGTTTGCTCTGCAGGACCTATCTTAAAAGCAGTGTTATGCCAACCTGCTAAAAAGAAACTTCATCTCCCCATGAAACTTTTCAATTTGGAACATCTGCTGCCTCTAAAGCATGGAGACTGTCTTCACCCTTTGAAATCGTGCCATCCCTGCACTCAAGCAACCTGCTGTCTTTCAACCTGTGTCTCTTCCTCTGAAAAGCTCCAAAATGTAACTTTCAAGAGTTCTACCACTGCATGGACTAATCTTTCTGTTAGAACGTCTAATTCACGTAAGGGGCATGATAGTCTTAAATAAGAAAAAGGCATTTCATCACCTGTAGTCTCAGCTTTGCTTTTTTAAAAGCTAAAACAATATCTGCTCATCTTTGAAATAAAGGGCAATATATTTCATCACTAAGCATTGGAAGTAGGGGCATTTCAGTTATTTTAATGCTTAATGTTTTAAGATATCCTCAATAACCTTGTGAGTGTGTGTAAAATGATAAATGTTCACCTTTGCTGCTTCTGGGTCTAATGAAAGCCTCACAGTTCAGATTTCTAAAATTACAAAGAAAGTGCACCGAGTTAGAAAGGGAATAGATGATCTACAACCGGACTCCTGCAGAGCCGACTGCTTCTTCCTCAGTCTTCTGTTTCGCTATCAAAGAAGGAAATCCCGTTTCACCGCTTTTGCTCGGGAGTGCTGGGATGAAATGCATTTGATGTCAAGAGCTGTCAGACTGTGAAGGCGTATCCTGGATATACACCTATCTCTTTGCTTTAGACTTTAGTTATCTTAGGAATGCAGAGCCAGGTAGTATCCTTTTGATCTGTGGTATAGAGGATAAATAATCCTGTAGAGGGGAATCTTTAGTAGTTATAAGCTGCTGCTGCTAAATCTGTTGGAAATTGACTCTGAACGTGGCAGGACACCTGTTTGATATACCCTCACATTCACAGTCATTTTCGGACATTTTGGACATAGAATGTCCAACCAGCAGGGAAGTCTCTGATGCTTTGAAATGAGCTTTAAAGACCTGCAGCTTGTCAGATGTTGGAAGAAGTCATGTTTGTCAGGAAAGAGAGCCAGGGGAGTGGCGTTCAAACAGTACCGGATATAATATGCATGGTTGCGTAATGCTGGGTGAAGTGACCTGGACCAGACAGGAGCACAGTGGTGCTGGAGAGCTTTTGAGGACAAGCTGCAGGATTCTGTTTGGATTTTCAAGGTTGTTTCTGGACAACACCTGAATTGGCTGTTATTTCAAGGCTGCCTCACATAATAAGCTCCAATAAATATTCTGTTCTGAGGCTGAACAATTTTCAATGCCATCCTGCGAGACAGTGAACATTCTGCTTTATATTGGTAGTTTTAAACATTTAGCCCACAGAGGCATTCTAGTTCAAACCAGATATTTTTGCAGCTTATAAAACACATTAGTTATCTATCAGATTGCTTTACTGTGCAGGTAGGATGCGGGAAAAACTCATTTCCACCTCATCAAAAAGATCCAAGCCTGCAGGCACACTGTAGTTTTGCCAGATGGAATTGTGCAAACTGCAGAGCTTAAGAAATCTGTGGAGACTTTAAACTGAGAGACACTTAGCCAATGTCTAAAAGGAACACTTAAAGTCAAGCATTCTCCAGACTACTTTAAAAGTCATCAATAGCATAGGATGATAGCAGGGTGTTTTACGCTGGACAACACAGTCTTTAGATAAGTTGGTAATTAACTAATGTGGGCTGTAATTTAATTCTTGGTATAATTTACGACTAGAAAACCAAAATAATTCATTGGTACCAAACATGTCAAGCTAGCCTTTTTGCTAGAGGGCTAAATAACACAAAATATAGGTAATCGAAGAAAAAGGCATTGACCCTTGACCTCTTAAAATGGGTTCTTTGGGTAAAATGACATAACATAAAATGACCTGCTGTGACATCTTGAATAGTCACTAATTCATTAAACTTCATACCCTGAAACTGGGGCATTCATGTCTCTAATGTAATGTCTGTTAAGGTCTCGGCATCCTAATGTGGTATTATTATTATTATTATTTTTTTTTTTTTGCTATTTTTTAGGAATTCCCAAAAATTGTTTCATATAGCACCAATTATGTGTAGCAATTTGATCAAATTGCTACAACAACGAACATGAAATAATTGAGCAGTGAAATTCGCACTGAATACTCATCATTTTGTTTTAAGTCCTGATACAACATTTATTCATTAAATAGTCCCCTAACAAAGACATATTGTTTGACAGATTTATGACTAGGTGCAAAAATGGCTTTATATTCATCTTCGAGGTTCAAAGACGTAACACAACCCCAGAAATGAAAAACATAAGTCTACAGCCAAGCAAGTGGCTCTGTGAACATACGATTAAAAATGCAGGAAATAGTGTTTGATTCAGCTGTTTGATCCAAATCAGGCCAACAAATAAAAACAACCTTTATATGCAAATGATGCAAGTGCTCCTGAATGAAGCCCAAAATGTCATGTCCATTTCATAGTCCTCATCAACACCATTATCATGTGTAATGAGGCTGAAGCCTTTCTCATGGAAATGTTGCTTCCCTCTCATCATCTACTGGAAATTATTCAATGAGCCGTCTTGCCTTGAGAGGGTGAAGAGAGACTGAGACTGAGGTAGCAGTGTTCAAAGCTGGTGTCTTCACTGCAGCAGTCAATGAAAAGCTGAAGTTTCTATTTTTTAAAAAGTTTGTGAAAGTATCTTAAAGTCTATGGAAAGTACATATCACTGCAGTATTGCTCCAGAAACATCTTCGCATAGCTTGCTGATACCTCAAGCAGGTTATTCACAAGTTACAGCGTTCTTTTCCTTTTTGTTATTCGGCTTTTATCCTTTATCCCATGCTACCGGCATTGATGACTTAAAGGCCTTGGGATATGCTGTCATCTGTACAAAAAAGTCTCATAATAAGGATCAATTAAATATCCGTGTAGATATATGTGTCTGGCATAATTATGGATTTCTTCAGAAGCTCAGGACATCAATCAACAGATGCACTTGTCTTTCTCCGTCCACACAAGTCACATTCATCAGAAACCTTGGGAAGTCCTTGCTTGTCCTGTTTTTACAGCCCCCTGACGACAAGAAGATTTCTAAATGTAATGTGGCCTCTAATGATGTGAAGATATCGTCAGACGTTTGGAGTGGATGCCAAGACTATTTCAAGAGGATTCCTCCTGGCAAAAACAGTAGTGATACAACCTTTTTTTACAGCTCCGTCCCTACGAGTGGATGACGCATGTCGCATGAATTGCCAACAAAGCTGCAATCCATTTCGAGGTCGATTCCTACTGGCACCTGTGAAGACACTGTCTCTAACTGTCCTCTGTCATTGTCTGGAGCAGCGGGGAAAACGTAGTGAGGGCGAGAAGAGGCAGCTGCAGTTGTCATCCGCACCTCTGTTTTCTTGGCAGAGTTATCTCACTGCAGTGTGATTTGTGGCTAACCATCCTCCGTCTGTCAAAGAGGATCTAATGAGGTCTTTGGTTTGCAGCCGGCCTTCTCCTATTGAGCGCTTCGCCTCCAACATTAGTGACTGAAGGAAAACAGGAAGCTTAGATTGCAATTAGCCGCTCTATTGCCGCCTTTTAAATCGTTCTTCAAAGTAGCTCATTCAACAACTTCTATCATTGTGTTGCTACAATGGTGGCCTTCCTTTGCATTTGTAACAAGGGCAAGATCCATGTATTTAATGATAAAAGCTGACAGTGTTTTCTCCTGTTCTTCAGTGAAGAAATTATTAATTTCCTTTTGCATATATACACATTATGCTGTTGACATTGTTGGAATTAAATATGAATGCTCTCTTTCTCTTTTCTCATATCACCGCTTGATGCTGCAACAACCCAGTTTCTCCCGCTCATCATCAAAGTTTCATGTTGTGTTTAGCGCCTGGGGGCGGGGGTGGGCTCCGTCAATCCTAGATTTGCAGAACGTCGATCTTATAATCCCCTTAGAGTTTAACTCAGCTATATGTCACTCCATCCTGGGAATCGCTTCCTGCATCAGACATCATTAAATCTAATACCCCCTTTCTGCTTCATGAGCCTGAAAAATGTTTCAGTCATAAGCTAACAGGCTCACTGATTGAGACAAAATGACTTTTGAACCAAAACTATTCTCCACAAAGTGATCTTAGAAAGTGGTTAAATTATTCCAGTGGGCTAATACTCAGTATCTGTCAGTATACAACCTTTGAGTTCATGGTCACAGAGATTAGTGATACACTTTCAAGATATCACCCAGTCAGTCTTAAAAGCGAGTGGTCATCAAGGTTGAATGGCACCATGGCCTTTACGGACAGTTGAAAATGTCAAAAGCTTGAATGTAATTCTTACGGTGACGATCATAATCGCAAAGGAACGGAGGTTTCCTGCATGAGCAGTGATGGCTGAATGGCATTTACTCCCAATGACAAATACATTTTATTTTCAATTCATGGGCATTAAGCTCCACTTGCTCCGTCCCCATCCGTTTTCTTCTCTACTGCTTTCTCAAGCTCACCTTCCTTCTCAAGAGCCCTTCTGACTGGTTAAGGTCACTGACTCCGCTTCAGCTCATTAGCTCAGTTCCTGTCAGAGCCAGCGGTGATTTCTTCCGATCTGTCTTCTTCTTTGTTACACCTGGGACGTGTGTTAGCAAAAACACGGAGGAGAGGATGTGACACCTTGTCAGGTCACCCCCTTATTATTTGTAATGCTACAGTGGTTCTCCTCTCTTTTGCTTGCAAATTATAGCCACTGTAGCCTCATCATAATCAATATAGTGATTTTACAAAAGTCACACCACTTCTCTCAAGACTCTAAGTCATAAATAACACTGTCTCAGTAGCTAGTGATTTTTGGGTAAAATGTGCAAAAGTTTACAAAAAAAAGATTTATTTTTTTAATTTTTTTTTCATAAAATGGAGCTATATGTTTAACTTGGCGCAAAAGCTGAAAGAAGGTGTTAACAGCTAACTATCTGACAGCAACAAACAAAACTGCCTGTCACATAGCCCTCCATTAAAGTGGCCAGTTATTAAGTAATATTAGTCATTTTTTACTGCTGGTTTACAGTTTTACAGCTTTTGCTGGTGGGCAGTCAATGCTAGCTGCTTCTTCCTGTTTACAGTTTTTGTGCAAGGCTAATCTATTATTAATCATAATCAATTTAATACAATATTTTTTTGCTAATGAAGTATCAAAACAAACACCCTGCAAATACCCTGTAAAGCTTAAAAAAGGACTCCAAACTTTTCTTTATATATATATTTTTTAAATTATAACATGATTAAAAAATGACTTACCATTTATGAAGACCACACCATTAGCAACAATGGCTAAACTCTTGATGAAAACATGCCTAATTAGGCTCCTCTCATTACAAAAGCTAACACTTCCCTTCATTCAAACTGCCCTGCTCATTTGCAGGCAGACACAAAGCAGTTTGCCATTTGCAGGGAATGTGAATCATAACTTGTTTGTAATCTTATTCTGCTTTGGGAACAGAAAGTCAGATGAAGGGCCCGTGTAACCAGACTGAGATAATTATACAACTGCCATGTGATACTGATATTTTACCTGACATCTGCATAAAATCCGCAACCCATACTTAACCACTGAAGGGATTAATAGCTTTTTAACTCAACTAGAATTTAAGGTTAATAGTCTGGCTGCCCAGCGGTCTTAACATAGTTGTGACATAGTTCTCACACTTCTCCCACCAACAGATTGATGTAATCCCCCCAAAGTCTTGCTCCCTGTTCCTACTTAATTGCCTTGTTTTAAAAGCCAAGTGTCCTTCTGGGCTACTTTTTATTTTATTTCATCATGTGGATGAGAAGGCTCAGCGGGTGGGGTTTGAGCTAAACTGCAGTTATATTCTTCATGTGGTAATGTCAACGCTGTAATGTAAACGTGTCCGTGTGTGACACTGTCCGGCAGGTGTCACAGTGAGGGCAGCACAGGAAGGCAGAAGGCTGGATTACAGGAGTGGTCCTCTCCTCTTTCAGGGAGGACTCGTATGGAGATTAGGCGGCTTGTTTCCTTGACAACCACATTTTACCAACTTTTTTTTTTTGTCACCAATCATTGAGGTCCTCTAACTCACTCCTTTTATTCTGTTTTCAAGCCAGTGCAAATCCACTTTTCTTCTCTTTAAAATCTGCACTCAAACTGCAATTTTTTCACCTCTTTGTTCGTTTTCTCCTCTCAGGTTTTTGTCGTCCTGCAACTCAATCAGTCCATCTATTCTGCTTGGCCCACTTGATTTTATCGACAATATATTTTTCCTTTGCTGCCTTTATCTCCATAGTTCGCTCTCCTCTCAGTGCAGTGGCTCTTGGACTGGATGTTATCACATTGATCTGTTGACTGTGGACTCTCTAACCTACATGTACTGAATCCTCAGCAGACCTTGACCTGTGCTTGTATCTTAAGTTTATCCTCTCTCTAGAAATCAAAAGCTTTTAAAAGTTGATGCACTTGCGGCTGGGTTATTTTTTTTTTATGAAAACCAAATCCACTTCCACTCTTTAACAGGTTTCACAGGGAATGCTGATGATCATCTGCCACTCAACAGTCATGTGTATAATCCAATGTGATCCGTGCCTCTTGTCAGTGTTACATAAGCATATTCCCCCCGAGTAGCATTTTTTTTTTAACTGCCTGTTTAGGTAATAACCACGGTTGTACATTTTTATGTGTGTCTCAGTGTGTGTGCATGCATGTGTTTGAGAGTCAGCAGCTTCTCTCTTCTCTGCGTTGTGCTCTCTTCCGTCTCATTTCACACCTTTCTGACACCCACCCACAGACATTACACCTTCGCTGTGAATTAGTGTGGGTATCCAGTGACCCTGAAGAATAGTGTGCAGTGACAGGAACAATAATGGGGACAGTTGCTGCATTAGATGAAACTGTCAGATGTGTGTGTGTGTGAGGCTGGCATGTCGAGGACAACCGTGCAGTACTCTGTCTTTCTGTATTAATTTGCACAACCAGGCCTAAATGTTTTTCTATTTGTTTTAGATGGAGTCCCTGCAATTGTTTAAAAAAGGGCATATCCAGTCAATTCATAAATACTGTAAAAGCCCAAAAAATTTAACCCTAACCCTAACATAACCCTAACCAAGGACCAGTATCCTATGAGAACCCAGAAGCCTGTGTAGTTATTGGTGTCAGCCTGTGTAGCTGCATCCAGCAGTTAAGTGAACTAGTTAGACCAGTCTTTCAGCCTGACACAGTTCTCCTAAAGTATTGTGAGTTCACTTAATCTGCATTTATTTCCGCTATTATTTAGCCTGCATCAAACAAAACACAACATCACAATTCAAGGTTTAGGAGAAAAAAAAAATGAGGTGTTATATTGCAGTAAGGTTGCTCAGCCTGCAGGGATGTAACATTAAATTATTGCAGTGGGTGTTGTATATGGGATATGCATGCTTATAAATATAAAAATATATCTGTTGTGTACTGTACTGTACTGACAATAGCATAATAAACAGTGGAGTGACATATGGGCACTGCTGAATTTTGTCTCGATGAATGGATGAAAGGACATGACCAAATTTTTTATAAAAATGATTCTTTTGGAACAGTTCTTCAAGAAATTTGCTTCTATTTCCTTTAAAAAACATCTCACTCGTAAAATTGATAATACTGTCATGAGGAATGTGAAGACAGGCTGCTAAATGGAAAGGCAGGACTTAGTGAATTGATTTGAGTTCAAACCACAAAGGCACAACAGTCTCCCTTTTAATTTTATCCCCTTCAACATAATTTAAATCAATACAACATTTGAAAATAAATATTGCCTTCCCCACTCTGCACAGCAACTCTTCTTTCACCAGTGTCTCTGATTTATAACGGGCATCCTTGGCAGTAATGGAAAGCATACAGTATGATGACACATGCGTTGGCTTTGCGTGGGTCAAGGACAGACGCTCTGCCATCGCACAGAACTCCCAGTGGATGACGGCGATGACTAACTGCTCTTTCAAAAGAAGGGCCGCCCCAAAAGAACCTTAAGAAATTAACAAAGTAGAAGTCAGTCCACGTAGGGCTGCATCAGTCTGTGTATTCCTCGTCTTGACGCCATCAGTCATTATTACATGACATCATTGCTACTTGAAAAGAGACAGTGAATCAGGCACATTAGCCCTTCCTCAGCCTCCTACCAACAGCACTCTGTTTTCCTACAGAGCTCTGTATTTATCCAGTGACTGACACAATGTGCGGTACAGCTACAAACATTTTCAATTAGTGCACGCTGTCTCTGTCTGGTCGTATCTGAGCTGTGCTGGCTGCCTCTGCCAGGCGGAAATCAGAAAACAAATCAAGCCCTAGACCCAGACAAATCGCTGTTGCGTAACTAATTGTCAGCTAAACCTCTGCTCGTTATTGCCGAACGCTGCTGTGACTGAAAAAAAAACACACAAAAAACAGATGAAAACATGTTGAAAGAGGGCTGTGAGGTTTCCGTTTAGCATCTATAGTGTAAATATCCATCAATCACAGCTGTCATGCCCGAGGAGGTGTAAGGTTTAAAATTAGTAGCAGGGCAATCAGAGAAAACTCTTCACAGTTTACATTAGGAATGATCTGCTAATGATGTTGAGTAAGAACACTAAATGGATTTGGCAAGCATCAGTAATTTTGCAATCAGAGGAGTTTTTTTTCGAAGTGATAAACTATTAGCGTGACTAATTAATTACTTATAAACCATTCAACCAACTCTAAATGAATTCAATATTTCAAATGTTTTTTGTGTAGTGTGTAGTCATACAAAAAGAGAATACTAGAAGCCCAAACCTCTCTGAAGATGTTGCAGCATTAAAAAAAAACAAAACAACAATCTTCCTATTTCCCTTCCTCTGATTGCCCAGTTGTGCTGACAAATGAGGAGTTTACAGACTCATAAAAGTGTGAGTACCTCATTTACTTAGTCTCCAATTAAAAATTTTACACTCTTCTGCATAGAATTGCCCATAGAGTTACACACAAAAAACAAAAAAACAAAATTGGGCTGAGGAATGAGGAAGAAAAGGCAGAAATGTGCAGTATGCAAAAGTAATTCTTTCTCTCAAGTAAGAGACTGTATGGGAATTATTATCGTGAGAAAAGGGACAGGTCATCTTTTTTTTTTCTTTAACAGGAGACACAATCTTGTCTGTCAATTTACATTTATTTGAAGCACTTTGTTAGGGACCGTGAGAAATAAAAACTATGGTTTAATATAACAAAAAGGTGTTTGATAACATTCAAACCAAACCACTTCTGAACTAGGTTCAAGCCAAAAACTTCCTGGTAAAACAGTATCAATCATAGTTTAAAATGTTAATAAATACACCAGAAGTGAGGAAATAAATGATATTAAAAAAAAAAAAAAAAAAAAAAGTACAAAAACGTGACTCACAAATTGCAAAAATTCTAAGATACATAAAAAAAAATTAAATTACATAAAAAGTTGTTACAAAAGGAACATCAACTTTTCTCTTGGTGCTGTTTTTTTTTACCCTCCCCCTCCTGACAATAAATCCTGTACAGTCCCTAAATCCTAAAACGTAAAGAAATCCTGCTGTAAACATCTCATGATCACAGCCAGAGTGCAAACACTTTATCTATTATTGATACCCATGAGCTAAACATGCTGCATGCCATATTTTTTTTGCTTAAAGACGCTTTAAAGTCTTCTGTTTTGATGTGTGTTCCACTACTACGAGAGAGCAAATATTTGGGTGTGAAACAGATTTGCACATCACAGCGTGACTTTTTTCTGTTCTGCACCACGACTGCATACGACCAATTCTCGTGCTCTTGTTGATCTCTGTGTGCTACAGTCACCACAGTGATTAATAGCCCCATACTGCCACAAAGAGTTTCAGACTCATTAGGTTTAGCATAATTTTGACTTTATTAGAGTCCAAATGAATCAGGTTGCTGGCCGCACAATCTCTCCATGCTGTGAAGGACAGAGCCTGCTGTTTTCTCCTGCTCCAGCCAGAGTCTCTCTCCTCTACTCATTTTGCTGCTGGTTCAGTCAGAAGCTAACCGACGGAAATATTGATCACACAAAGACATTCTCGTTGTGCATTCATGAAGAATGCATCCTGGTAATAATACAGATGTATTGTCCCTTGAGGATAAAAGGTAGTGTCAGGTTGTCAGATCATTTTATGGCTTCTTTGAACCCTAGTGGCACTTGTTTAGTCTGTTTGGCAGCGTGTTTAAATCAATAACGGTAAAAGATCGCTCTCACACAGCTATCGATCTAAAATGTGTCATTGCCACAGTGAAGCACCTTGAATATATGATGGCAGAATGACACGTTCACATAGAAATTGCTTTTTTTAGGGGTGTTTCTAGAAACTAATAATAGTCCCTGCCTATCCAAGATAAAGAAGATAACGCCAGTTCACAGATATAAGGTGAGCAGGTCGTGCTGATGCTCTATATGTGGCTCCGTGTGTGATGGCGAGATAGCGATGTGATGTGACAGGCAGCAGAAGCTTATTCCTCTGCTGTGCTTCAGCTCTGACAGCTGCAGAACAAACAGGTAACTTAAAAGCTTCACCAAAGCCGCAGCATGTGTGTTTTCGTGTAGCTACTTGCCCGTTTAATACAACATGCAGCGAATAATATCAGCGATGTGGAGAAATAAAATGTCAAGATATAATACAATATGTATTCCTTTTAACTCTCTGACCTTTTAGAAGTAAAGAAGTATACCAGCTCATATCAGACACACTGTAGTGCACGAGAAATCAAATATATCCTCTCATATAGAAAAATATATAACAGTATTTTAGATAAAATATAAACTGGCAAAAGTACAACACAACTAAATCAATATAATGTAATAAGTGCATTAAAATGTTTCATTAGGATTGAATAAATCATTTATAAATAAAATGTGCGTCATCATCACTCCGTCCTAATGCAAAAAACCCAACATGAAACCCGCTTTAAATGATCTGCACTCTGTTTTCCCTGCCACGAATGTGATGGGTTTGGGGAGGCAGCGTAATGCTTCCCAAGATTTCCATTGGGCTGATGAGTTATGCAAGTAATCATACTGCCTGTGCAGATGAATCAAGAGTGATCGTCCCTCAGGGGAGAACAAAACCACCACAATAGCAGCAACAGCAGCATTTTGGATCGTGTCATCCTGTACGCCCAGACCCATTTCTCTGTCTTTTTACAATGTATCTCCAAATTGTGTGTAGAGGAATACATAGGGTACCTTCATATACACTCTGCTGCCATTACGCTGAGCACTCATACATTACGGTATTTTTAGCCCTGTTCATTAAGGGGCCCTCTAATCTTGCCCTGCGTGTTACCATGCATCACAAGCAGGTAGTCTCCCACGCAGCTCTAACGGATATTGAACTTTGTGAATGGACTTCCTAAACTGCTCTGTAACTCAGTTGGTTTCATTTCAGACTGTTGTGAGGACTGAACGTTGTGATCAGGGCTTAAGTGTCAGAGGTGTGGGCAACTGTCAAGACCAGATTGTACTGCAGAGACTTGTTGGGGAATCGTGGGCTGGATTCAATGAAACTTTTGTGAGGGGAGGTGTCTGGTTTGATAACCCTTGTGACCTCTCCACCCCCGCTGCCTCCCTCCCCTCGGCTCACGCCCACTAACAGGCACTCACCCTCAAGCATCAGTTACATCAGATCAGAAAAACTCTTTGATAACTACATTCACACTAACACTGATTTCTTTATCACACTTTTGCTTCTTCTTTCCACCTGTCTTTGTCTGATTCAATCTGGGCAAATCGGAAGGAAATAAGACTGCCTTTTCTTTTCGTCTTATTGCAATACCTTCTGCCAAATTGAACTTATTCTAACTGGGGGGAAGAAGTATTCAAATCCCATACATAAGTAAAAGTATTAAGTCCACACTGCGAGATGACTCCACTACAAGTTAAAGTCCTGTGTTCAAAGGTTAGGCAGGTAAAACATTAAACAGAAATGCCCCACTAACAGTGTTAAATATAACCCTAAAGAAATATTAGAATATTTGTATTGATATATTTATTTTTTAGCAGTATTTTCATTTAGTACAAAAAAATAGAAAAAATATACTGTGCCCAACTTGACCAACCACAGCACCACATGCTGCTCACCTGTGGATGGCCAGAAATCTACACAGAAGCTGCCGACAAACATCCCTCTTTAATAAAAGACAAATGAGCTTGTTGAACTCCCACAATGAGCCACATCATATTAATTACTGCTCTTCATCTTATGAAGACACACATGATCTATCTTTGGAAGAAGCGGCAAAGTGGGAGGCACCAGAGCTTTCATTGAGCCGGCTGCCCCTATTCTTCTGCCTGTCCCCCCGATGGTGGGTGCTCCAAGGCGGATTTTGTAAAGGTCACTTTGCAGAGTATAAAGACTGCCACAAACAGACACAGCCACGGGAGGATTGTGATTTGTCTGTGCTCAAATAAACATTCACCCCTGAGAAATGCTCCCGAACAGGCTGCACACTTGCACATGCATGAACCGATTTTTCAGCAGACACACACGCTCACATGCAGCTGCATGTTCCCGATGGTTGCCGATGTTCTCAGTAATGGGCTACAAACAAAAGGCAGCTACAGACAAATGAGCGCTTTGATGAATGATGTGAAAAGACACACCTGCTCTCCATTAAAAGTCAAACATTTGTGTAATTAAGGATTTATATAAGATGGTGTCAGAACAGGTCAAGCAATGACCTCTGCTGCAAATAAACATTGATCACATGCATGTGACACTGACACCTCAGGATTGAGAATGATGCGTTAAGAAACAAATATTACTAATTTTTTTTTTTTTAAAGAAATCTAGCTAAACATGAGCAGCATTTGTTAAATATTTACCAATGGCAAATATAGAGTTCTCAGATGAATGTACCTGCATGTTAGTATGTCTGGATCAGCATGTTTGCTCATACACGTGTAATTGATACCAACACAATTACCAGGCCGGTAATGTAAAGACGAACACATCAATTTGTAGAATTCACTCAGAATTCACACACTTGACTCCTTGCAATACGCAAAAATCAAAAACCATCTTAAATATTTAATCAGCCTTGATATTGACAGGTAATTGCATCACTCTGTGGTTTAGTAAGGTCATTTCATGGAGGTGCTGAGAGTCCTCTCTAATGGAGCTCCCATAAAGCAGGCCGCAGGCCACGGAGAGCAGGAGAAGAAGTAACTCTGTGTTGTTAAGAAGGATGGCTCAATAAAGACAGACTTGTCTAATTGACCAGAACCAATGGGAGATGTTCAGATGTGCTTTGACTGACATGGTTTGATGAGCTGCTGGGTGGCAGGTGGAACAACAGGCTGTTATTTTGGATAACAGCCAATAAGGAGCATAAAAAAACGGACGTGATGAGGCATTATACGCTCGAGCTAATTTAAGCACTTTGACAAATGGCATCCCTTTGGGCAGCGGAAGAATTGGACAGGAAAACACATCTTGCTTTTTGTGCACCAGAGTGCCAAAAGGGAGCGCGCAGAGACGCACGCACCACACAGACAGAGAGAGAGAGAGAGAGAGAGAGAGAGAGAGAGAGAGAGAGAGAGAGAGAGAGAG
>JAOWBC010001592.1:11292744-11306261 GCA_028566105.1 Hypoplectrus providencianus
AGACGCACGCACCACACAGACAGAGAGAGAGAGAGAGAGAGAGAGAGAGAGAGAGAGAGAGAGAGAGAGAGAGAGAGCGAGAGAGAGAGAGAGCAAACCTCCTCTGGGCGCCTCATTACTAATTTGCCGTCCAGTTCTCGTGCGCTCCTGTGCGTGCACCTGCTTTTTTTTTCTTCATGCGTAAAGATCTCGCCTGAACTGTTTCAGAAATGTCTCTGCCTCCCTTTTACGCTTTTGGTGAATTTAACGAGTCGGTCTCTTTTACTCCTTTCAATGTTACGTTCACTGAGGATCCGTCGCGCGTGCCTTTAAACAGCAGCGAGAGCAGCAGGGCTGCAGCCAGGGACACTACGAGACTCATCATCGCCGTCTGCATCACGGCGCTCTACTCTCTCATCTGTGTGGTGGGGCTGCTGGGGAACGTGCTTGTGATGTACGGGGTGGTCAGGTAAGAGACAGCTTTATGGGGAACTCAGAAAAAGAAGATATTTTTGAAAATATCTAAGTTATAGAGAGATAAGAGAGAATGAAATGAAACAAAACAAACAAGAAAGGAGGACTCAGTTTTTTGCACTAAGTATGAGAAAAAAATCCAAACAAAAAGAAAACCTTGAAAATGAATAGAAAAAAACGAGTTAATAATAACTGAATATTAAACAACTATAATTTGCTACCTACTGGTCAGTGAAATGAGACACACACAAATACATGTATGGATAAGACATAAAAGAACATTCTAAATATTTATTTATTTTTAATCAGGGGTTATTTTTAAATTACCATAGAAACAATATAAAATCCAAATAAACTATTTGGGAATATTTGATATTCTAGAAGTATATAAATTATTCTTTCAAATGGAATATGTCCAAAAACTGCTGTATTACTCCATTTATGGTGGTCCTCCTATGTAATAGCCCACAGTTTTAGTGTGTCTGAGAGCCACTCTTGAACACACCCACACACAAACACACACACCCAGCCTCCTACACAGGAGAGGGGGGAGAGGGGGGGCTTTATGATCCACAGTTTAGCGTTGAAATTACTTCATTGCACCAGTGACTCCTGTCAGGAATTATGTTGCAAACTTGGGTGATGAATATTCATGGGAAATAAGCAGCACATTTAACTCTCACCTGCACATCAGAAGCAGCGAGAACTGTGTGAAATCAGGCATTGAAGATTCTGAGGAATTCAGTCATGTTGATGTGTTGCTGGACTAATGCAGCTTAAATGAGAAAGCAATTATGTGATGTCAGACCTCCAATGTCAACTGAAATATGAGTTTTTGTACTTCTGCAATTTCAGAATTATCAAACACAGGAGAAAAAAAAAAAGACCGTGTGCCCACTCACTCCCTGGTGAGGCAATTACATTCAGAGTGAGACCAGTGTAATCAATCGCTTTGCGTGGGGGGTTAAGATAAAAGGCAACACGTCCTTTTGTCTTCCCCCCTCGATGTACAGCTGGTTTGTGCAATCTGCAGTCATATTATGGATTTATAAAGAGGAATCCATCGTTTAACAGTGAGAAAAACTGCTCAGCTGGCATTCAGACAAGACTGGTCACTGGTAAAAGAAAAAACTACTCAGTGAATATTAAATCAAGGAGGAGCTGTGGAGGATTTTTCAGCAGGAATCGACATATTATATTCTGTAGAAGTGCTGTTTAATGGATGCTTACAGACACTTTGGCTTTTATGCATTTACTGTAGTGCCATAAAACATCACGCATCAACAAAGCTGTTTTATTAGTTCGATACCAATCGAGGGGGGAAAGGGGGGCATTGGTTTGGGAGAGGAAATGGATGAGATGAAAAAAAAAAAAATTGATTTTTAATATCAAAATGATTAATGGAAATCATGGGTCAAAGCCACTATGCATCTTCATTTCAGCTTTCAGGAATATTCTATATTAAAATCCTCTCCCAAAACATGACCCTATAGATAGTTTGTACCTCAATTTATTATGACTCATAATTATGTTTGTCATTTGTGGCACCTGCGAGTAGCTAAAGTCATTACAGAGGAGGCCAAAGCCAAAGTGATGCAATGGAGTGTAATGCACAGAGGGAAGGGAGGATATGGAGTATAAAGAATGACAAGGTCCACTTAGGGAGCGCAGTCGTGGCTGGTGCATGGGTCAATAAACAAAGGACTTCCCCCCAGGAGGCTGGCATCCATGTCCTCTGTGAAAAACCCAAAGTAAACAGTGTTATTTGAAGTGGCTTAACTTCCACATATCATGCTTTTTGTCACCAATGTGTTTAGGCTACCTCACATTTGGCTGTTACATCAGCCTCAAAGTAATTCCTACCTTCTGTGTTTATTTTCCTTAACAACTATTTTGTGTTACTTAACGAAACTGCAATTGTTGTTCAGAGTTTGCACATTTACGATTGCAGCCGCCTGCCTCTTACCGGTTACAACTGTCAGACTGTCAGAAATGTTTTTATGCTCCTGTATCCAGGAGCATAAAAACACATGATGTTGTTAGCCATTTAGTAGCTGGCTAGAAAAGGTAGTTAGAAAGGCTCAGTTGACAAAAAATTAGTTCTTCTCCAACTAAAAAGTTTCAGTATTCATATTAAATGCCTTGTGATTCTTCAAACCAACCAGGTACACCAAGATGAAGACCGCCACCAACATCTACATCTTCAACCTGGCTCTGGCCGACGCGCTCGCCACCAGCACCCTCCCCTTCCAGAGCGCCAAGTACCTGATGAGCACATGGCCCTTTGGGGAGGTGCTGTGTAAGGTCGTCATTGCCATTGATTATTACAACATGTTCACCAGCATCTTCACACTCACCATGATGAGCGTGGACCGCTACATCGCCGTTTGCCACCCAGTGAGGGCCCTGGACTTCCGCACGCCTGCCAAAGCCAAACTCATCAATGTCTGCATTTGGTTCCTGTCCTCTGCTGTTGGAGTGCCTGTGATGATCATGGCTGTGACCAAGGTGACAAAAGAAGGTATCAGATTTTTACTGTTTATCAAAAAAAGGCCTGAAATTACCATTACTGAGTAAAAACTTCACATCAGCACAAGCTTTTTAAGCACCTTTTGTGGCAAGTGTTGAGTTCAGGGAGTAATCAAACCGTAAAAGAGAACATTTGAGCTGGGTTATTAACTTGAATTAGCGTCTCCACATGGCCCTCTATTAAACTTATAATTGTTTTCACTCCTCAGGAATCACTTCCTGTGAACTCAGATTCCCCCATCCTGAGTGGTACTGGGACACAGTGATGAAAATCTGTGTGTTCATCTTTGCCTTCGTGGTTCCTGTCCTGGTCATCACCATCTGCTACGGTCTGATGATCCTGAGGCTCAAGAGTGTCCGTCTGCTCTCCGGCTCCAAAGAGAAGGACAGGAACCTGCGACGGATCACCCGCATGGTACTCGTGGTGGTGGCGGCCTTCATCATTTGCTGGACTCCCATCCACATCTTCATTATTGTCAAGACCATGGTTGTGGTGGACCGCAAGAACCTCCTGGTGATAGCCAGCTGGCATCTGTGCATCGCGCTGGGCTACACCAACAGCAGTCTCAACCCTGTGCTGTACGCCTTCTTGGATGAGAACTTCAAAAGGTGCTTCCGGGATTTCTGCCTGCCCTATCGCTCCCGCCTTGACCAGAACAGCTTCTCCAGAGCACGCAACAGCACAAGGGAGCCTGTGTCTGTTTGCGCTCCTGCAACCACACAGAGACCGCCAGCATGACTAGGCATGGATCAATGGGAGGGAAGAACGGTTCAGGACGACCTACAGACTGAGGTCACACAGTTCTCCACCACAGGCGTCTGAGTCCCAGGATGTAGGTTAATGACCTGCCTCGTGTGTAAATTATTGGTCTCATAATGAAACTCCTAAGTCTCAATAGGTTTGTGAGACAGTTTTCACAGATTGTCGTTCATGATGATCACAAACGAACCTGTGTGTGCCTGGAAGAATGAGAAGGTGGTCCCAAGAAAGCACATGAGAAATACACCATAGGACCAACCTCAGTGTAAAGCACACACAGTGCAATTAGAGTGTGTCTAGATAGTGATGTGTTTTCATTGTTTTGGCTCTGCACAATTGAACAAGAGGAGGCTAAAGTGCTCATTCTAACATTTAAGGGTGTTTTTTATGGTCCCCACATCCATATTAGGGGAAACAATGTAGACTCTGTACAGAGTGGCACAGTGATGAGACAGCTGGACTGGACATAGATCCCAAACACAGAAGATGCCTATTTGGAGTCTTTGATGTGGGACTGGCCAAATCAGTTAATCCAATAGATCATGTTTTTCACTAGATGGAGACCGGGGTGACTCAGAAAATCCCCTGCAGCACTGAAAAATCCTGATGACTGCAGAGAAGAGCAGGCAGAGGGTGAAGAAGGACAATACTGCCTGCTGATGTCTGTGGGTCACACTTATCTTCATTATTTATAGTGCTTATCTGAACAAGAGGCGTGAACAGGTTTCAAGTCTAGCAAAGCGCTGACAACCCATGCACATAAGGACAGACACGATTCACGCTCTCATTGACACCTATAGGCAATTTAGAGTCACCAGTTAAACCTAAGCTGCATGTCTTTTGACTGTTGAAGCCAAAGGGTCTGGCCAGCACAGGGAGAACATGCATACTTTCATGCGTATGCTTCGATATTTAACTGTCAATTAGCTTCTTTGGTTTCCACCAACTCCTTAGGTAAAAATCAGGCTTTTTAGCTGCTAAATCTTTAATGTTAACCAGCTAGTTTAATCAATCTCCAAACCCCTTGGATAATATCTATGAGTAACGTCCTTTGCTCGATACATGTTAACTCCAACCACTTTTATTTTGGACTTTTATAGTGGCTTTAAAGAAGAATTTATTTTGATTCATGATTCAAAGTGTTAAGTTTCCACAGGAGTACAGCGCCAATGCAATGAACAACGTGTCTCTAATCTAATGCTTTCTGAATGGCCTGTACATCCTGACTGGTAATCATATTGTCACTCAGCCTGACTGGGGAGTTAATGAGAATCCAATAATGTGAATGTTTAGCGGATACTTGCCTCTGTAATATTTAAATTAAGGGATGTATCCAATTTCACGCCTGTTGTCGTGAAGGTAAGAGGAGAAATGATTATAATGAAGGCTTGGCACATAATGATGAACAATATTAAAGGAGGTGAGGTTCTACTTAACCACAGTGGCATGTTTCAGGGCCATTTTTTTCACATACGTAATGAAAGACACTTTAACAACAAGTTATTCGGCCTTCATGACTAAGCAGAGATGACTGATGCTTCCAGCATATATTCACCATGAACTTCAGTGTTGACTAATTGTTTCCACTCCTCCAGCAGTAAGGCTGCTCTGTTTTTTCTTTCTTTTTTTTTTTTTGAGCAACAAAACCTGATTCAGCTCACAGTAAACTGAGGATCTGCAGAACTTCCGTTTCAACTCGTAGTTGTGACTGATTGACCTCAAACTGGAGGCAAGTCTGAATTGGATCAAATGCATTAGCAAGAAACGAGAAGCCTCCTACACATATTAAAGCTAATGGACATGTTTCCACTGATGATCTTTGGGCACATGCAGAAGGAGATTAAAGCAGTGAGAAGATTATTCTTTTTGCACATTTGCAAGTCAAAGCAACTCCTCTCATCTTGCCACTGCAGCGAAGCAGTTCTATTCATAAAGGCATCTATGTATCAAGTGTAAAGATATTATTGTGTAACGGCATATTAAGTGATAATGTGATTTATTTTGTTTCAACGTGCTGTCAAACTGTTGTACCATTAAGCTTAATTTGTAACCAATTAGTAAAATCAAAAGTTATATAACTATGTATTTACACTAAGTGCTATAAATGTAAAGTGAAGCATTTGAGATCTTCAGACACAAGTTCTTAACTTTGTTTTATCGCCATCACTGTTAGAAAGCCATTTGTAAGTGTTTTCTGCAGTGTCGTCCACAACATGTTCAGCTGGTTAAAATATGTACCATAATGCCTTATTCAGCATTACGTTCTTCTTGCTAAAAGTGATTATTTTGTTGACAAGTGATGATCTTTAATGTTATCACACATATTGTTTCAGCAGATATGATATGTAAAGTACCTTACTGAATAGACGTAATCACTGCTTTAGTCCTTTTGGAAAACATTTGTACAACCGTCATATGGAATAGCATAAGTTGTATCTCGTAAGTGCTGTTACTTTGAAATATTGTTGTGGATAACCCTCAGTTTGAATTCAATGTTTTGGTTACTGTGGTTGTTATTGCGGATGTTGTTGACATTTATACTCTTTGTAAATGCCAGTGAGGCCTCATGGGAGTCAGACGTGTGATTTGTTTGTACAGTCAGAGAGAGGTTACTATCGGGGCCATGTATACAGGGCCTGGGGGTCTTTGAACCTGACCTCTAATGGTCAGAGGCCACTGGCTGCAAGGGATCAATATAACACCTAGAGTAAAAGCACAATGTAAAATGGTCAGGGATGATATTGGCCATTTCTGACCAATATCATCCCTACAATGTTCAGGCAAGTGATATCATATATTTTGTTGTTGTCAACAAATTCTGCGAAAAGACCAAAATAACAAGAATTAGTCTGACTTTTAAACTTAATGACATTTACAGACTGCCGTGCTCATCTACGTGACCACTGGGTCCTCCAGAAGATGCCAGTTTTTAAAAATGCAGACTGTAGATATTAATAGAATTTCATTTGTACTTTATATTTAAAATGACAGCTGTGCCCTGTAGTTTTTGAACAAACTGTACTCAAATGAAAGTAAGCAGTGGATTTTATGAGGACTGAATTCAGCACCAGATTTAGTGCTCTAATGAGTATTTAAAGGAGCACGACTCAACTCAAAATAAACTATAGTATCCGTGTTTCATTCCTAAAAATGATCATTTGTATATCAGTTACACACCCTGTTTACACTGATGTTGTCTTTCTTGTATACCTACATGGAGATTCCAAAATTTCTAGAAAATTCTAGATACATTCAAATAACTGAGGGCTGTGTTCACAACATCAAAAACTTCCCACTAAAATCTGCCTCCTTGATCCAGTAGTTCTGTGGCACAGATGAATAGGATATCAGGCTCGTAAGATAAATACATTGTTGTTCTATGTCTTTTCACTCTTTTTGTTAGCAATCAAAAACATCAGCCTTGTCCTTTTTAAAGTTATAAAGAGTCACAGACCCAAAGACCCAATCAGAAGGCCAGTTTATTTACTGCTTTTGTAAACTCACCTTGGAGGAAAAAAAGGAATACAACAAAACTATAGTATGTCTGTGAAATAACTGAGATGTGAACTCTCAACTGCACAGGTCACACCGGAGTGCAAATCAACTGCAAACAGTCACAATCAGCGTAGAGCACAGACATTGTTAGGATGCACTTACACATGCCAGGGAGGCCTGCAGAAGGTGTGTTGAAAACAACACTTTCCTGTGCTTGTTTTGCATCATGGTCCATTGATTATATGTTCAACTGGTCTTTCATTTCATTTTGCACATATTAAAGGGCTGAAATCATTCGCTGCTGGCAGGCTGATGATGTCTCGAAGAATAGAAACTGATTAGAAAACATCAGTCACCCTGATTTCTTTTTCAGACTCCTGTGGATGTTCTAAAGAAATCACTCAAAGACTGGAACGAGAGACGTAGAGCCTGAATATCTCAGAAGCTCCTACACAAGACATCACAGGGCTCACAGCAGGAGAGCAGATAGACAGTAATGCTGAAGATTTGTGCTACGGAGCATACACTATGTTCCCTATGAAATATAAATGGCTGCCTATATGTTCCCTGTGTTGAAGACAAACGAAACAGCAACAAAATGAATATTTCAATCAAGCAGCATGATCTGGTTCCTGAATTGCTAGACTGAACAATGGCCTTTTTTTCTCAAGTGTTTGATTCAGCCCAATAGATCTGCAGCTCTTACTGCATGTTTGAAAAAACTCAACTGTAACTGTGGTCTTTGCTCCTACAAAGCAGTTTTGTTCTGGCTTTGGAAACCAAATGTTTTCTTTGGGCAATGGTGCACATCAATGGTTAAAAATATATGTATATTCTTTTAAGTAAAAGTACTAATACTGCACTCTGAAAATACTTAATTGCAAGTAAAAACAGAATGTCCCCACTGTTTTATTAGGGCCGAGCACCAAACGGGTGCGAGGACCCCATTGTTTTCCTCAGCAGGATTTTTTTCTCTCCCGAATTAATCTCTAATTTGGAGGCTTTATCATATTCAAAAACTCAACAAACTTTGAACATACGTCAAACTTCGGAAATGGGTGTGGCACAATGGCTCGCTAGCTCCCTCTAAAGTTAAGCCGCAACCCTAACCCTAACCCAAAAATGTTGTAGAGACGCGAAATTTGGTACGAACATGTATCATGTAAACACAAAAAAGTCAGAAAATAAAATTTTTGACCAAAATCGCCACTTTTCAGCCTATAGGCTTACGTTTTTTGGGGGGGTCAAATTTTGGACATGTCATAATATGGTTTGTTTTGTAATTTCTCAACAAATTATGCTCAAATGTGTCTTAAAAGACTATAATCTGTCCATTTTAAGCATTTTTAAGCATTTAAAAAAATAAAATTTTTGACCAAAATCGGCACTTTTCAGTTTTTGGAAATGTCAAAAAAATGTGTTTTTCTGTCCGATTTCAAAAATACCCCCACTGACGCATATCAGGAGACTAAAATAAAGCTATTCTGCGAATTTGAGGCATTTTAAAAAATTTCGCCCGTTTTTGCCAAAAAAAACGTAAGCCTATCGTATGACTTTTTTTTTTTCGGGTCAAATTTTGGACATGTCATAATGTGGTTTGTTTTGTCATTTCTCAACAAATGATGGTCAGAAATGTATGAAAACAGTTGGTTGGGTACATCCAAGTCGCGGTACCTGGCGAAGGCTTGTCCGTATCTCTGATCCAATCGCAAGGCCGGCTCCATCTTTCCGTTCGCCAATAGCGTAACCGAGTCCATCTTTTGCCGGCCAATCGCATCGCGGAGTCCATTATTGAGCCGACCAATCGCAGAGCGTTCTCCATCTTTCAAGAACCGGCCAATCGCGGCCCATTGTCCATCTTTTGTGGGCCAATCACATCGCAGAGTCCATAATTGAGCCGACCAATCACGGAACGTTCTCCATCTGTCGAGAACTGGCCAATAACTAGTTGAGCACACACCAAAGACAATCAGTTCTTGTGCGGTTGCCACATGTGATCACATGTCTGTCAGTCTTTCTGTCACTATCATATAGAGCCGGAAAAAGAGTTTAATTTGTCCATTTAAAAAAATGAAATTTTTGACAGAAATTTCCACTTTCTTCTCAGCATACTAAAATTGAAATTTAAAAAGTTATTCTATGATTTGAGGCATTTTTAGAATTTTCGCCCGTTTTCGGGGGAAAAAAACGACATACTATAGTCAAATTTTGGACATGGCATAATATGGTTTGCTTTGTCATTTCTCAACAACTTATGCTCCAATATGTCTTATAAGACTATAATCTGTCCATTTTAAGCATTTAAAAAAATACAATTTTTGACAAAAATCGCCACTTTTCAATTTTTGGAAATGTCAAATAAATTGGTTTTTCTGTCCGATTTCAAAAATCCCCCCCACTGACGCGTATCAGCAGACTAAAATAAAGCTATTCTGTGAATTTGAGGCACTTTTGAAAATTTCGCCCGTTTTCGGGAAAAAAAAAAAATCGTCAGGGCCGGCCCTGTAGTAGGATGTTATACAATGTGGGCGTGGCATGGGGGCGATGAATGACGATTTGCCCAAAAAAATCTGATTGTTATAGCTTCCTCATAGTTTTAGCGATCTGGTCCAAACTTCTCATGCTCCATAAGAGTCCGGCCCTGAACAGTTTTATGGAACAATGCTTCATAACGCCCCGCCCCTTTTCTTTAACCACGCCCATTTCCATAATTTGACCATGTAGCATACTTTTACAAACTGCTCCTACCTGTGAGGACATACTGCCTTTAAATTTGGTCATTTACATCTTAAGGACTGTATAATCAAGTGTGATGAATGGCGGGGGTGGCATGGCAGCAAAATATGGCGTTTTGCACATTGTCAAAAGTTAATCATACTTTGGCAGATCAGGTCCAAACGTCTAATGCTTCATCAGAGCCGGAGCTGAACAGTTTGACATAACAATCTTTCACAAAGTCCCGCTCCTTATGCTTTAGCCACGCCTCCTTCATTTTATGGTACCACGCCTTTTTTAGGACTAAAATAATATTTAAAGAACTGAGACACATAAAATGACTTCAAATGAATACTTATGGTCAGTAGTTGCTTTGGGTGGTCAGAAGATGGTTCTCTTGTTACATGTTTGGCCTGGGGCTGGAGGTTTCTTATTTTTTTTTAATTATTATTATTGTTATTATTATTATTATGTAACTATTAAATATACTGTTGTGGTTTAAAATAAAGTAAAGGACTCAGTTAAATGTAGTGAAGAAAAAAATATTTGCCTCTTAAATTAAAGATAAGTAAATGGAAATACTCAAGTAAAGTACAAGTACCTCAGTACTTGAGTAAATGTACTTAGTTTCAACATCAAACATGTACAGAGATACTGTAGATATGTGACACACAGAAAATAAAATGCTCTCATGTCTCCTAACTAATGGTTGCTGGTGCACTCAAATAAATGAGCAGGTGGAATGAGAACACATCTGACAGAGAAGCTCTCAGTTTTGTGACGCTACACTTGCCTTGTTAGCATCAAAAGCTCAGAGCATCCTGCAGTTTGCTTCTGCTTCATCTGAACGGTACTTGTAACTGCTTGTTTGTCTGTGCAGGAGACTCTGAGCTACGTCCTACAGTAATTGAGAGAGGTAAATGTCTCGCTCGTCAGATTTATTGCTTGACCTGATGGAACACAATTATTTTGTCTGGTAGTGTGGATAAGAAGCATGACTTACAACAAGGCATTGTAGCTATGAAAATCATTTTACACAACAGGCGTTTAGGTGTACACTTATGTGACATTTACCTATACATAATGACAGTGCGCACCCTGTCCAAATTACATAAGCCCAAACTGGAAGTGTACAGGAAATAGCCAGAAGGGATCAGCTGTTGAGATGATGATTATGCTGAGATTCTGGTAATGGATTTGGCAATTTGGCCCTGCTGCTTTATGTGACAGACGCCTGCTGTAACACAGATAATCAGACCTCCTGGTTGCCTGAGGTGTTTACGAAATGCCAGAAGTGCAAAAAGCTTTGAAGCAGTTTCACTGGGTGTTGCACAAGGCGGCAACAACTCTGGTGTTCCCTGCTGAGGAGCAGAGGCAGGGATTCAAACTGGGTGCCATCTGCCAGCTGAGAGTCTGAGGGACTGGATGAAATTATTTGGGTAGACATACTCTCAAATTCCCAATGACTCATGTTTGCATGCAATGCACAGAGAATCGTCATTGTATTCAGCCTGTTAAGCTCTTGCGAACTTCAGGTTCCGTCCTACCAAAGTGAATGTGATTTTGTAAGCTGTCTGAATTAACTATAATGGTTCACAAGAGTCATGATTTGTTCTGTTGCATAAAATACGTCAGTAAATACCCCACTTTTAAATCTTTTATGTGTAAAAAGGAGAGACTGGAGTGGTTGTCAAGGACATTGCTGTCCTCTTCATTGAGTGGAAACACGTCATGCAACTTTAGCTTGTTGGATTTACTCTTCATAAATGTTTTCCTCAGAGCTTTTTGGCAATTATTCATCCAATCTATATATTTGTGTGCAATGGACAGGGACTCAATACTGCTAATAACCATAGGGTGTTAAAACAGCAAAAAAAGGCTGATTATTGAGGCTGATTTTACATTTCAGTGATATGTTTGAATTCATTCATTACCAGAAAAAAAGCTAATGGAAATAATGTCATAGCCAGCTGGCCACTTATCTAAAGCAGCTGGGCAAAATGCTTCCATAGCAACTTGGCTAAACTAAGAAGGATACTGATGCTCAAGAGCAATAGCTCACAATGTTTCACTGCATGATGTACACTTACATTTTGTCAAAGGTTGATGTTTAGATAAAAGCCAAAGAAATCGCAATAAAAACACATTGAGTGAATACATGGTGACATACAAGAAGCATGTTCAGTGTTTCTCACAAAACTAGAAAGAGGGAGGTGAAGGAGCTTTGCTGCTGCATTACCAAAGTAAATTCACCTCCACCACCAGGGGTCTAAGTCTGAGACCAGTCTGTCGAGACCAGTAAAGAGCTGGTGCCGCTCTGGAACCAGTTTCCTGGCTGAAATCTGGTTCTTTGGCTGTCAATATGTGAGGAACTGGTTCAAGATTGGGCGTTGGCTCCGAACCGGCCCTCAAACTGCCATGGTGGAAAAGGGGTAAAAGGCCAGAACATTTTTAGCCAACTGAGCAATTTTAATTGCACTAAAAAAAAGCACCTTGTTTGGGATTGGAATCCAGATCAGAAAAAATCGTGTTTTAATCTTGGTAATCTTGGTGTACCCTATTCTTATCTAAAAACACAAGGTAAATGTTTCCCAACTGCAGCTGCTTCCATCTGAAAGCCCCTATTTTGTTTCCAGCTTAATTGTAAACCATAAAGGTGATTTATATGGTCATGCTAATAAGCACAGAATCCATACGACACAGACATGAAATAAATAACAGGAGAAGTATGTTAAAGGAGTGAGTCACATCCCACAGTGATCATTATTGATGGTATTTGATCCCTGTTGATATCTGGTCAGTGTAACAGAAACGTTACCATGCATCAGATTAAGAGATCAGCAAGCCACTGCACAGCTGTTTGTCCCCCAGCGCGCAGCTCACAAGAAGCGCTCAGCCCACTGGACGAGGAGTCCAATCTATCAAAGCAATCTCCAGTAATTACAAATGTGGCCTGCAGGCGATGGAGTACCAGCCGCTTAACAGCAAGAGAGGTACTCACTTGCTAATAACACCCCATATGGTTTCCTGTGCACATGCTCACAGGAATCAATGTTTTCCCAATGTAAACCATTAAATGTCACAACATCTGTCCTGCCATGGCAACACCATGTCTACATTCATAATGGCACGAAGACATGTTGAGGACAGCCTGCCGAAGTTCAAAGCAAGCATCAGAATGAGAGAGAAAGGATATTTAAGTGACTTTGAATGTGGCATGATTGCAGGTGCCAGATCTACTGGGAATTTCACACACAGCCATCTCCAAGGATTACAGAGAATGGTCCAAAAAAAGATTCTGTTGTTCAATTTATTAATTCATAATTTACAATGCTTTCTCAATCGGAGAGAGATAGAAGTTATTTTGTGTTTATAGCATGTTGTGCATGAAGGAATCTGTCAACTCACGTTCTACATCTTAACTCCCCCAAATTCCTTTAAATACAGAGATGTATTTGATGGAACTTTATCCACTTCTTCTGTATGTATGTGTGTGTGTGTGTGTGTGTGTGTGTGTGTGTGTGTGTGTGTGTGTGTGTGTGTGTGTTTGAGAGAGTGAGAGGGA
>JAOWBC010001592.1:11312919-11332601 GCA_028566105.1 Hypoplectrus providencianus
AAGGAGCCCCAAATGTAGACGGTTCCATCTTCTGTAAGTGCAGCTGTGTGGCTGTCCCCTGCTGACACCTGGACCACGAACTCCTCCAATGCAACCTTTCCTGGGACCATCTCAGACCCAACCTCTGTTGTGTCCCGGCCAAGGGCCCCTTCGTCATTACAGCCAAAGGTGAAGACCTACAACAACAAAAAAATAAAAAAATAAAAAAAATAAAAAAAATCTGTGGTTCTGGGAAACTCAAGATGTTCAGTTAAAGTGTTCAAGTCAGGCCATTTGATATTTAAAGATTTTAAGACAAATTGTTCCTTACATTGCCAGTGCTGCTGAGGCAAACAGTGTGCATGCCTCCAGCTACCACTTGCACAATAGTTTCTGGCAGGGACACAAGTGCAGGCTTCTTCCTTTCAATAATGTCCTCGCCTAGACCCAACTGTCCAACATCACCCTGGCCAAGAACAAGAACCTGACCTGCCTCCTTGCCATGACTCCTGTGGGAAACTGTCACACACACACACACACACACACACACACACACACACACACACACACACACACACAAAATTCTTTATATAATAATACAATTTGATTTTTGATTAACAGTTCAAACACATCTGATGTGCAGGTTTATACAATTCTCAATGTGATTTTTTCAGCCAGGCAAACAGGCAATTATATATAAAAACACAAAACAAAACACTACAGACATTATTTTAAGGCCAATGATTTACCTTTCACTTTCTTGGCATCCACATCATCTGCCACAATAGTCTCAGACTTCCTCTTGGTGGCAGTCTTTTTAGCAGGCATGGCAGCAACACTTTAAGACTTTGAGGGAAACATAAGAGATTGCAATTACAAATGCATTAACAAAAGTCACATTCTAACATAATGAACTAACACTGCACATCTGAGAGCGGTTCCTGAACACACAGATGACATCCAAACGTCCATTCTGGTCTGTCTACTGTAGGTCTAATCACAATTATCTATGGTAAGCAACATTAGCACTGCCAAAAACACACGAGCCTCCTTGAAAACGCAGTTGACCAACAGATACAATCAGTCCTTATTTTGGTCGTAACCTGGTTAATACCAGGAGCTGTTGGTGTTAACAGCTGTCAGGGAGTCATTTCAATGGCTGGCACAGTGTCAGGTTCTTTCGCTCCACACAGTTGTGCTTTCTCTACTTTGGCTCTCAAGCTCTCCACAAAATAACTGCTACCGTTCTAACTGCCCCATTCAGCTCTTAGCTATAACTATAGACTCTATGATTCATAAACTTTGTAAAAGACATGTCCAAAGTGTACTGTCAGTGCTTCAACATTTAGCATCTGGTTGAAGCACGGCGTAGTTTAAAATAAGCAGCGTGATCTAACATTGCCAATACCCATGTGTCCTTGCTAACATTTAGATAGCTATGTCACCGAAAGAGCCGCACAAGGTTGATGTTTGGCTTGCTTCTTGATTATAAATAAAAACGACAAAATCCGCTAGCAATTCAGTTAGACTTAAGGGATACAAAACGTAATTTTACAACATAAAAATAGAACTGGCATTGAAGTATGGCTGGACATTACTGCTAGTTAGCTAACGTTCAGAGCAGTTTGCTAGCCAGCGCTAACAAGAAGGTGGTGAGCGGCGTTAGCAAGATATTCAAAATGCAAAATGAACTACAATACCACAATTAATTGAATGGACTGTATACACATTACTGAAGTACTGTTTCTCACTAGTTATCTTTTCCCGTAGGACAGTTTAGGAGCAGATAATTAACTAACCTGTGATATGTAGAAGTCTTCAGTTTGCCCAGAAGTGAACGTGCGCAGTCTGTCGGTTCCCGGTCTTCAAACACGCACGACGTCACGTTACGGAACCACTGCCTCCTTAAAGAGACAGAAGCACTCAAATAGTCTAATACAAGAAGATCTGCGTTCAAAATTAGTTAATAAAATCGACAATCAATAACAATCAGTGAATAAACGTACGAATACTGATAACACAGTGTCTGCTGTGAGTATTCATATATACATCATAGCCTATAAGAGTACTTAAACATATAAGAGAGTGTGTGTAGTGCGCGAGTATTGGGATATTTATGGTAAATCTATTGCAATATAAACCCTTCACTTGCCATTACTTTTCTCTTTTTTTCCTGTTTAATGCTTTTACCTGCAGAGGAGATATGAAGTGTCACAATTATACGAACACGACACGTCAAATATTTTAATTGTTACAGTGAAATTTAAAATATTTTTTAATATAATGTTATGTTTTGCTGTACAGTGTCCATCCAAAGGCGTTTTGTCCAGGAGAAAAATCCACGGTGAAAAGCTTTGTGACTAATATGCAATTAATTTTATTTCTATATTTATCTGGTACGTTGGCCTGGTTGTGTAACACTTTATTCTGAAAAACGCACGTCGACCCAACAAATATACTTTCGGCGCGATGCAACTTGATTATTTCACGTGATGTGTTCATGACAAGTTAATACTTCATATACCCTCTGCATGTAAAAGTTTAAAACAGAAAAAAAGAGAATGAATGGCAAGTGAAGGGTTTATATTGCAATGGATTTACCATAAATACCCCAATATTCACGCACTACATATATTTATTATTATTATAAATATATACTATTATACACTATAACAATGTGTTGTATGTATCGTATTTCAGAAGCTTGTATGTGTTACATTGATTGTTTTATTCAGCAAAGTTATGGTCACAATAGCTTCCAAAAAGTGCCCCAAAGTTCTACATTACAGATTATACATTGTGAGTGTTCAGCATTCAGAAACAGCCAGAGTTGCTAAAAACAACATGCATATGTTTGGCAATCTGAGTAATTACCATCATAATCACCAAAATGAACTTTATTATCAGCATTATTTCAACAACCTCTTGGATGATTTGATGGTCTATTTTAATGGTTTGGATGGTTAGTAGGGATTCTGAATCCATTTCTGGGATGTTTAAAATTGCTGTTTAACCCAGAAGTGTCCATATCTGAATTCCTGTTGTGCTGATTTTGAGTCGATCAAGACATTTTAAAGGACCATGTATCAATTTGATTTGATTTGTATTTGAAGTAACTAAGTCTTTAGACTATCTTTTAGTTCACTGACCACTGCACTTTGGAGTGGCTCACATTTGAGTATTAGAGATAATAAAGGCGAATAACATGCCAAAGATCAAGGAGGCCTTTCTTCACCAGTCAGCATGTCTAAGCATTTATTTAGAAGAATTAAGTAAATTGCATAAAGTTAATAGTCATATATAGGCACTGTTTTATTTATTGTCCCAGAAAATGCACAGATCTAATGCCCCTTTTTAGACCAATGCAGACAAGAGTTATTAGTTTTTATATATATATTATTTTTAGCAATAAAACCTGGATTAATGCTTTTGCCCAGCACTGCCTATAAACATATGTAAAAGTAGAAGTATGATAGCAGAAAATAGAAACATTCAAATAAAAAATAAGTAACTCATCATTTGGTCTCAGGAAAAGAACATGACATAAATTATTAAGGTTAAGATTGTTTGTTGTATTTAAGGTCATAGTTTGCAACACCACAAATGCAATCCTGTTGTTGTTGCACTGTGGGACTCATTTTCTGTTGTGTCTCTGTATTATATGTACATTTGTAACAAACCATAAATGTTTAATATATTTTTTATGCTTTTTTTAAATGTCTTTTTTATTTAATGCATGATCACCCATTACGTGCCTTGTTTATGTGTAGCAGGAAAGCTGCCTTTTATTTATAATTTATTTAATCTACATTGTAATGTGTAGTGCTGTACTTGTCTTTTGCAACATTCTGATCTTTGTTCTGCAGTTCCATAAGCAAAATGTCCACCTTATAGCCTTTTTGCATCATATAACATCACTGACAATATAGTATTAATAATAAAAAAAAACTGCTTTTAGACGTTGTAATACACATTTAGACAATCAAATGTATTCCTAGTTACGATAGACTCTTCATGGACGATGCATCTAAAACTGTCTCCATGTTTAGTTCCTCAAAGTGCCACCAGGCGTAGCTGCAGCCCTGTTTTTGCATTTCAGAGTTTCCAATTTAAATATTCCCTGTAAGCCTTCACCTGAACACATCAATAGGTAAGACAGGTCTATCGATCAAAGATCCAGGTGCAGAGTGATTGCCCAGACGGTTCAAGGAACTGTAAGGTTTTTAATTAGATCCAGATGTGACTATTTACAATTAAAAAGAAAACTGTCAGTCCATACAATTCCACATTCAATTAAAAAGCAACTTAGTTTTACAGAAAAGGTACACTTTCATTTTCCCATTCCTGTAGCATTTAATCATAAACTAATATTCTGTGCTTAAAAAAATAGCAACCTGTAATACTTTTATATTTAAAATTTCTTTTCAAATGAAAAGGAAGACAAGATATACACAAGCATCAGTTAAACCTATATCAACCTGTACACAGTATAGAGAACCCTGTAAGCTACTGGCCAGACAACAATGCAAGATTAAACACTTCTGCAGTTTCAAAAGGTTCCAGCCAAAATGACTCCCTGTTAACCGTTTATACATTTTCCAATTTTTTTTTTTGATAAATCCCTGATCTACACGCACAGCAACTTACATTTAACTCTTAGTTTAGACACTACTAGCATGACCTTATCCAAAATGGCTACAGAATGCATTGCATGTTTGATCTTTAAAGGGAAGTACAAAAACTCATAAAAAAAGTATAAATGAAGAGAGATTATCCAGATCCATTGGTGCTGGATTCTATGTTGGCTCATGCAGTGGATTGCAGAAATCAGTGATATGAAAACCAGTATATAGTCCTTTAGGCATTGGTATGTTGGCATACATAAAAACACCAACAAGCCTCCTTACCTGCACCTTTCTCTATATCTAGATTGACGCTTAAAAGGCCACCTCACATCACAACCATAAATACAGGCAAGCCAAATTAAAATAAAAAAAGAAGGCTCAAATAAAAGCTGTCACTACTCATGTGATCGAAATTACAATATAAAATATCTTGTGCATTACAGAATATTTTGTAATTAGATCTTTCCAAGTTTCATTCTAAGGTATAACAATAGCAGTCTGTACACAATTTATATAAAACACACAATATCCCAGAGATGTCCAGTCCTATAACAGAATATCCCAGTCTTCATCCTCCATCCCGCTCTTGCTGCAGCTCTCTTATCTATTATTACTGTGTGGAGTATTATAAGTCATCATTGTTATTATTACTATTATTATTGTATGTTATTACATTAAGATGAATTAGCTTTTCCATATACAGTAAAGAATTAAAAAGGCAACACAGAATGAGGCCGCGTTAAAGGTTGTAACTAGATCCAAGTCCCTGAGGGGTACCACATTAACAGCAGAGTGAGAGTCAGCCCTGTAGGTCCTCTGTCACTTCTCCACTTCATTGGCACGTGGTTCCCCCTGACGTCCGGGAGAAATACTGCATCTGGTCCTCACCCACTACCCCCTCAGTTTAGTGAAAGCAATGTAGTGGGAGGGTGATGGAGGGCAAGCGAGAAGCATTCTTGTTTTGAGTCAGTTCCAGGCCTTCCCTGATAATCTGTACAGTACATTCGGGAATCGTAAAAAGGGCGACCTGTCTGCATAGGGAGCAGCTTCTGGTCACACAGAGATCTTAAGTGCTTCATTATCCGCAAAGAGGCGGAAGGGTCTAAGGCCGATGAAACCTAAACAAAACAAAGAGATCTCATGAGGCAGCAACACACATTCATATTCTGCATAAATGCTTAATCCTTAAGATTTTCATCAAACAAATCCTGTTAAGTGATGCTATTTATGGTCTGCATTTTTAGATCAGTGTCCTTTTAGTAGCAGGACCCTTCATACCTGTACTGCATTCAAACGTGCCTTCACGGATGTAAGGTGTCACATGATGGAATCCAGCTTTACTGTTTTATTGTTGCCTCTTTTAGCTGCTTGCTAACATTATGCAAACCCAGCATTTCTGCTGCTGGTTTTTTAGTCCTTTTTTTTTTTTTTTTAAAGAGCAGCCTGTGGGCCAATGGTGGCCCTCCAAAACATTTTTTGTGGCCCATCGCATGAACTGAAATGTGCGTTACATTTTTGCCTTTCCCTGTTCACTTCAATATCTTCCATTTTATAAACCACTGGGCTACCTTGTCAAACTGCGCCACTCAACCAAACTTTGGTCAGATTAGGAATGACAGTGTATAGAAAGCTATGGGTTGACTGTGATTGAATTATATATTATTATTTAACGAGTAAATAATGTTCTGCCATCAATACTAGTACTTTAAGCTAAAGCTGATGATTTCAGGGATGAGATGTTAAAGACATTTTAATGTATTTGTGTTATTTTCCTGTGAAGCCGTCAATTACATAAGGGCTCTTTAAAGCAGGACTTTTAGAGCCCCTGGTTTAGATGTAACATGAGGTGGCTTTTACTGTGAAACAGTCACAGGAAACCCAAGGCATTAGTGATTGATTTAGCCCTGAAAGCATTTTGTTTTTCAAAACAAGTCGTTTTCTGCATTTTTTAAAGTTTAAACATGGAATGGAGAAATGACGAGAAGAAACAGCTCCTCTGTTGTACTTGTGACACTGTAGCTGCACACAGAGTATTTGCTGTAGTATTAAACCACACTTGCTGTTACCACGGTAACCATGGTTGTCGCCAAATCAACCTGGGCTGAAATCTGAAGGATAATAATGTCAAGATCCATCTGATAAAAGATATACCTTGTGTAGATTCTGCTCTCTTCATGGACCTCCATTTCAGTGCTCTTATAATCATTGAGCTCCTTCCGGATGGCTGCCTAGAGGAAGCAACAGGAAAGAGACAGAGTGAACTTAAAGGAAACGTATTCTACATTACGCTTAATGCCAATATGAAACACTGCTTGAAGACTTTTTGGGTCTGTCAAGTGCTTGCTGTATGTTACAAACTGAACGGGTACCTTGTCAGCAGGAGTCAGCTTGGTCCACGGCTTGTCTGCTCTCCGATCATAGTCTTGGGCATCTGTGACTTCCACATACTCGTGGAAACGTAGGATTTTTCTTGCCTGTAGTTCTGCAACTGTTGGTCTTTGACTCAGCTATAACAAACAGATGTCACTTTAATTTCTAGTAAATACATGATTTGACACTTAGATGTTTGTTGTGAAGGTGTTGTCTCACCTTTCTGGTCAGCCGCCGCTTGATCTCTCTAACCTCAGCTTGTCTGTCAGCCTGATTTTTGGCTGAAAAAAAAGAGAGGGAAGGGAAAAAAAACAACAGAGCTTTATTTAGATACTGCATGAAAGCCTAGCTTGATGTGCACCGAAGGTAGAGTACAAGCAGTTTCCAAAATTAGACATCTGAACTGTAATCCATGTTTTTAAACTGTCTTTTTCAAGAGTAACTTCTTGCTATTACTAAATTAATACAATTTTATGGCTTTGCATTGTAAAGAACTGGCTCAACAGTGTTAAAATGTGCTTTATTTACATAAACAGCTTGATTCATGGACATATCAACAATCACAATTAAGCTGTGATGTTTTTTTAATCCCACATATCAATTTGTCCAAACAAGCCAAAGACTGAACATTGCTAACAAAGGCATCCAGCAATGGAGAATAATGGTGAAAACGAAAGAAAGATTTGTTACTCACGTTGAAGAATGTTTCTTTGCTCAAGCTCCTCAGCAGTTGGTCTCTGGCTAAGTCGCCTGATTTGAGAGGAGGAAAAAAAAAGGAGTAGGACTATTTTTACACAGTTTCATCACTTTGTCATTCAGGCAGTAAGTAGGACAAAGATCTAAGAAACGATCTTCGGATTTAAGCAGGAAATGCAAACTCACTGTTGTCAGTTTATAGGCTACAGAATAACAGAAAGGAATATTCTCAAAAGTGTGATGATGTCCATCTTTACCTTGTGAGTGCAGTGCCGATCTGTGTGCGAATGGCCTCCCACTGCTCCCTGCTCTGCCAGGTAAGGCCGGTCTGTCCTGGAGGCTGGTCGTCTCTGCTGCTCCTCTCCTGGGCAAACCTGTCTCTGTCTGGGGCACAGGGACGGCTGCTCAGCTTCAGAGCCAAGGTGTCCTTCCTCTTGACCCTGCTGGCCAGAGCGCCTGGATGAAAGCCGGGCAGAGTTGTGGTCAGGTGTGTCGTTTGTGAGGTAAGTACTTCACAAACTCTGAAAAAACACTCTATACAGTTAACATCCTTTCATCAATTTTGTTCATGCTTACTAAGTGGCGGCTCATCCTCCTCATCTTCATCTGAGTCTTCATCTTTATAAAGCACAGGGCCATCTGAGTCGGTGTCCTCCCCATGCATGTCATGCTCTCTGTCCTCATCCTCTTCCTCCTCTTCATCCTCATCTTCTTCACTACTGTTTCCCCCTGGGATGACACAAACACCGGCGTCTCCAACCAAACATCTGCGACTCCGTGGCTCCAGTTCTGGCTGGGGGATCTCCCCATCATACTCCTCCTCTTCTTCATCATCTTCCTCTTCTTCTCCTTCCTCTTCTGAGTAGTCATCTTCAGATCTAATACAGAAAATAAACATAAGCGTTACGGGTACGGATGGTAGGGTAGCACTTTGCCTGTATTTCATGAATATAGAAGTACTTTTGGCACTTAAACAAAAAAGATATATTTCAACATATCAAAAGACCTTCAACATAATAAAATTTAGCTATATCAGGAGCCATATCAGACCCAAGTTCCATGCCATGTCTGTTTAAAAAGATCATGAAAATAATGCTGTCTTCATACAACTTTTGATTTTTTCTTAACTGAATAGCTTGAATTTATAAAAAGTCTATTATTATTTATTAAGAAACTCACAGTTTTAGTGGTTGGATGCTGACAGGAAGGGGACGGCCGCCTTGATACTCCGGAGGGGTTTCGAAAAGCAGTGTGTGTGCACGCTGTGATCCGTCTGGATGCGGCTGAGCGGGGCCGGGACTGGACAGGGCTCGCTGGATCATGATATGCAGCGGGACTGGAGCCGGGCGCTGAGGGGACTCGTTGGTTGGGCTTGGTGGGTCAAACAGCATGGGTATGGGTTGGGGCAGTGGGTGGGGGTATGAGTGCTGATGGTGGAGGTGGTGGGAGTGTATGTGTTGGCGTGGAGGAGAAGGTGGTATGTGTGTTGGCAGGGGAGGGGAGGGAGGAGGGGGAGGCAACTGAAAGCCCATGGGGAGGTTGCTGTGGTCCTCCAGAGAAAGCGGTGAAGGATTCATGGGATGGCTTGAGTCCTCTGGGTTACGTTTGGTGACGGGGGTAGTCCTCTTAGGAGGCATGGGTGGAGAGGGCTTGGCTGGCACAAGACTGGTACCTCCGGTGGCTTGGGTGAAGTCTCCTGAAAGTGAAAAGGCAGTTTACACTTCCAGCCATAAATGATATAGAATCAGCTTAGTGAGAGAGCTGCTTGCTTTATTCTTATCTAGTTTGCTGCTGTGGCAGGAGTGCACATGCATCAGCTGTACCCAACATGACAGAATACACATGAACAAATACAAATACTGGGATTACATGTCTGACTGAGCATTATTGCGTACATAGTGGGTTGATCACATGACTGTGTCAGCATGAATGCACGCACTGCCCTAACAAACTAGTGTGCAGCATGTGCCCCGGGTCACAGAGATGAAGAAGAGACATACAGCCTACATGCTCCACAGCCAGATTCTTAACCTGCCCTTAGACCTTGTTTATTAGCATCTTAAAGAGCATCTGAACAAAAAGCTGAAATGAAAACCATCCAATTATTTGCATGCACACTATAATAAATTTGATAGAATTCTTAAAAGTTTAAAAGCCCACAATGTTAAAAGCCATAGCCATTTTACTGAGGCATAAGAGAAGTTTTCTACCAGACTCAAAGCATGCAGTAGGCTATACTGAACTGGATTACATCTTCTTCCCTAAATTAAGTCAAGCCCTTATGCTACAACGCTTTAGCCCCTCCATTCATCCATCCATTCATATGCATCCATCCATCCCAGTAGAGCAGAAGCTGAGTGGATTAGCATTGCAGGCCACAGCTGAAACCTGCGAAAGGCTCTCCCTTCACTCACATGCCGAACAAGAGAGAGTACAGCATTAAAAACATTCACCTGCTCACTCACACAAAAGTAGCCGGTCACGTGCACAAAGCACCCAGCACACTCATTATCAGCCTATTATGTGCATGCGGCTCTTATATACCACATCCAAAGAAAAGCAATCAAGGCCAGTTAACAAGGTAAAGGCATTGGGAAGGGAACAATGTTGGCAGCGAGAAAGGACGCGACACGATGAAGAACGCAGACTCTTAAAGGGGGCATTCCAGACGGGCACCGTGGCCACATAGATACCAGAGGGCATCTTTTTACCTGAGCGCAGGCCCCCGGCCCGCCGGCACAGGTAGACGGGAAGAGACAGGTAGACATCGTAGTCGCACTCTCGCTTCCAGCAGGACCAGTAGAGCGGAAGCTGAGCGTTCTCTCCCCCCTGCAGGGCGGAGACTAACAGGGAGGAGACGGAGGCCTTCAGCTGGAGTGTTTAATGCATGTAGGTCCTTAGTGGTACTAAATATGTTGGTGTATGGAGTGTGCTTGTGTTTAAAAAATACAAGTTTTGGTTTTAGTAAACTGTAGGTTGAAGCTGCATATCTGACAAACATCTCCTTTTAAATGTTTGGTCACTTTGTCCTTACTAACAGCTTCTGTCAACTGCATCAACAGATTCTGTTCACTAAATAAATTTTTGGCTTTTTCTAAGCTGGTGGAGCTGTCGATTCCATTAGTTTCCAAGATATAACCAATTAAGTGATGACAAACAGGACACCTAGGAATAATGTGCCACGTTTGGCTAGTCACATGACTCAAGACTGTCTGCTTTGTGAGACAAAGACTACATCTCACAGCATCTTATCACAAAAAAATACTCCATAATTGTATCACACAGACACAACTAAAGGCATGTCAAGAAAAGCACACATTTGTGAGGTACCAGACATCATCAGTTGTGCTGATAAGCTGAAAATGAATCAAAGTACACAGCCTTGCCCAGGTGGGAATTAAGGCAAGATCCCAGATGAGACAAACCCACAGTAAACAACAACAACCACCTCCACTACAGTGCACCTGTGTGAGCAGCATCCCGCAGCCACAAGAGTCCCTGTTATCTTCAGAGTCTGAAATTCTGGGGAAAAAGTGCAACTAAAATAGTCCAGGCGTAATAAGTAATTAGCTGGGGAAAAGCTGCTCAAGCTGTTCAGATAACATCATTACCAGGGTGTGTGTGTGCTAGATTATGTGTGTGTGTGTGTGTGTGTGTGTGTGTGTGTGTGTGTGTGTGTGTGTGTGTGTGGCTATGTTGAAGACTTCTCTTTGCCACAACAGTTGTGCACTGGCTCATAAATGTACATATTGTATCCACCAGTGGGAAAACTTCATGCTAGGTGAGCAGACATTTGAGTGTTCATAACGTACGCTTGTGACTGTTGATGTGGGCTGCATGTGATCATGTTGACGGCCTAAATCCCCCATGACAGAAGCACCCACTATTCAGCAGCAGAACTCACCCAGCATGGCGGCATTGCCCCTGTTCACAGGCTTAGGAGGGGGCAGGGGGGGCTGCTTGGCACCATGAGAGGTGGAGGTTGGGGCTACACATGAAGACTGCTGAGTGGACGCACCCGCAGAGGAGACGGAACGAACAGGTTTGGGCCCCACAGGTGAGGGCGTGGAGGGAGAGCAGTATTGGGTCCCCGGGTGGTTGGATGGTGTGCGAGGTGGACCCTTGGTGCCGGGTTCAGGGGTTGAGGTCATCAGCCACTTTGGAGGCATGACAGTCTGTTTAGGTGGCAGAGGTTCACGCAGCGTGTCCCGCAGGGCTTCAGGGTCAGGGACAAAATGGCTGTCTGACTCTATGAAAACACAATGTAATGGAGATATTAAATGTTACCAAAATAACTAAAGAATTCCATACACTGTGAAAGAAAAATGCAAAGAATCTGTACCCAGCTGTGGTACACACACACTCTTCTGCACTGCATGCATTTAAAAAATGTACTTTAATCTTTTCCATTATTGAATTAGTGACATCTCATTATGAAATGCCGCACTACATGGCTATAAATGTTTCAGTTCAGGGACTGAGCAGTGGGCCATTTTCTGCTGCTTCACCACTCAAAGCGCTCTCTGTGATAGCACTTGTTTGAGAATTGCATTATCTAGGGATCAGCTGTGAAGATAAACAGAGTAGGCGGCTGCAATTACCAACAAAAACCCACCTCCCACTGCCCACCCCACAACAGCCCCCACACTTCTGAAACTGCTCCCACGCCATTCTTCGAAGCTGTAGCTCTGAAGTTCAGGGTTATTTATTTACAGACAAGCCTTTATCACTGTGATGTCACCACAACCAATGAGGAAATAACCCAGAGGAAAGGAGGAAGTGAGCATGGAGAACAGAGAGAATGGAGAGTAGAGAGAGAGTGAGAGAGAGAAAAGGAGGGCAGAAAGCAGGAGATGTGATAAAGATAGAAAGAGAGTGGGAGAGGGAGAGAAAAGCAGCATCAGAGAGAGAAAGAAAAAAGGAAAACACAAGGTGAGACAGAGAAAAGAGCCGAGCAGGGACACATGAAGAGAAGTGGGAGAAAGTATCTGTTCACCTACAAATTTGTCGAGAGAACAAATTCTCTTATAGTGGTTCTGTTCTGTTATCTGTATTCTTTTTTATTCTGTTGTTGCAACCACCAAGGTTTCTTGTTATATTACAGGCATATGCAGCCAAAGAAGTGGTTAGAAAGGTGGTCCACCTGTCAGGATAAATATCAGTGGGAAGAATTGAAATGATTGTTCTCGGGAACCTTGAGGCTTTCATTTTGAATTTAAGTTTGACTTACTTTTATTTACTTAGCATTGTCTCATGTGAGGCAGCTGCTTTTGTGTAAATTAAAGTTCCAAATGAAAAAAATACATTGTACAGTATGTTTATTTTTAAACAATTTCTCTAAATAGAATTTACAGACCACTTACATTGTGATGGATACTGGTGGGAATGATTTGAAATTAATTATACTGTAATAGAAGATTTTGGTCATAATGCCCACCCCTATGTCAGATAAGCAATAACTGAACAACTGAAGTCTAAAAACACTATTTTGTGTAATGTTTCAGTAAAATCAATTAGCCGTGCTGCTCTTTACCAATTATCACTCAGCTGACAGTGTTAGCATTAAAGGGCAGTAACGGGTTTAGTAGTGATTGTGCCATGTTAATTAGGAGAGCAGAAGAGAGGACAAGCTATTCCCTCATGTTCCTGAATAAGAAGCATAGCTGGAGCAGGGCCCCTGGGAGCCGACAGGAGCCTGTCTATATCTGGGTGGAAGCGTATAAGCAGGAAAGTGACAGTATGAGTGAGAAGCAAAAAATGGACTGATGAATCACCTACTATCTTCATGTATATAGGAGGTCAAGGTGTGAAACATACCACTTATCTTTGACCTGACCACAATTAAAAAACTCAGAGAAATTATGATGACAGCTTTTAAAAATTGGTTGAAAATCTAAAAAAAATAATTCAAAATGGAATGACTCACCTCTGCGGGCCCTTCCCTCTTCAGCAGATGCATGTCGAGGGAGTGTGGGCTTCCAGTCTGCTTCCGCAGGCCGACTCCTCCTGCCATCCTCTGATGGGGCCTTCTGCAGTCCAGGCCTCTTCTGCCCATCCTCCGGGTGTAGTCTGCCCCCTCGTCTGCTTTCCTCCATCTGGCCGTGAATCTGGCCCTGCCAGACCATGTTAGGCTTCCAATCGCCCTCTACATATGCACGTTGCCCCATCCCTCCTCCTCTCCTCCCATCCTCGTACAGTCCTGTGCCCCTGGAGCCCGGTAATCCCCGGCGTTCTCCATCCGAGGGAGATCGGCCCCTGCGATCATCTGGCTGGATGAGCCATCCTGGGTTCATCCTAAAGTCCGACTCTGAAGGGTGTTTGCCCTGGTTACATGGACTCCTGCCACCACTGACGACCCCTCCACCTCCTCCAACACCGGAGCTCACAGGCAGGGTGTGGCCGTTCTTCACATAGACCTGCTTCAGGTTTTGTGTATCTGCATCTAAAAAAAGTAAGACAAAAGAGCATGTTAGTACACAACTATAACTGCACTACAATAATAAGATCCAACACCACTCTGTCTGGAAAACTAAACACTAAATATTTATTCAGTCTAAATTATTCAAAATGTTTTTTATTGCCAAAGTCTTTGTTTGGTGTTGTAGAATCATTTGTGATTGTTTTGTTCCCTCCCTCTAGCCCCTAGATTCCATACAACATACATGATGATACGATTTATCGATGAATTCCTCGGCTGATCAGCAGATATAATTTACAACATTTTTTCTATTTATTATGTTTTTCTGAATTTCTCCTGGTTCTCAGATAAGTGGATTAGCTGCACTGTTTTTTATGTAAATTGAATGTATTTGTTTTTCAACTTTTGATCAGACATCATCAAGTCAACATCTTAGGCCTTAAGGTATTGTGATGGGCACCATTTTCTGACATTTAATAGACTAAGAAATAAATAAAATTAAAAAAGAACAGATTAATCCATAATGAAAATAACCTTTAGTTGCAGCCACAGTAAATCAGGAAGGTGCCCTTAACCCGAGCCCTGTAGACAGAGTGTGTATTTGTTGGTGTGATGAAGGAGCAGCTGTAGGTTTAATAAATGGGCTTCTGCAACAGCGGGGCCGGCATTACGCTTGCACACACCCCTCTCAAAGCTATTTTGCTGCAGGGCACAATTCGTTCCACTTTTCCTCAGCTCTGGAGAGTGGCATGCCATTTTAAATAGATATTGCATTACTTTGAAAAACAGCAAGGTGAAAGTAAATTTGCCTTTTTTGAAATATGTCTCAGACACCTGCTGGTTAGGAGGACAGTGTTCCTGCCATTATGTACTGATGACTTCACTGTACTGTCCTGTGTGGGTGTGATAGCCTCAGGCCCACTACTGTCAGATACAGACACTGTTCCTGCAGAGAGATCAGATGTATCACACAAGCGTTCTTACCGTTGTCTGGGACCTCCTTTAGCACCCCCTGTTCTATTAGCTCCTGCCGTGTACGCCTCGTCGACATCTTTCTCTCCAGTTCTGCAATCAATAAATACAATTTAAATCACACACAGTCTTTTTTCTAGTATTCTTCACTTTTGGTTCATCACAGGTTCCAGAATTAAAAGAAGTTTACAGATCCTTATTCAAGAGAATTTTATTAGCTTCTAACTGTCTTACTGTAGCCTTGAAAACATTAGAGCCAAAGAGGCAAGTTACATTCAGGCAGGAACAAATGCATGAGGAATTTTGATGAAGCTGAATGTAAGTGATATGGCCAGTGATATGCTTGCTCGACGAACACAATGGGTTCACGCCACAAACCTTCTGAAGTTTCCTTGAACTTGTCGCTGCTTTTCTTCTTCCTCCACTTCCATGGCTTGAAGATCTTGCCAAGGGTGGAGAACTTGCCCTTACGCTTTGGGGGAGGGGTGCTGTCCCCCGTGCTGCCCCCCTCTCCCACCGTAGTGCTGTGGTGCTGCTCAGCTTCATCATCTGAAACAAAAGCACCAATTTAAAGAGAAAGGCCAAATGTATTTATTCAGAGTCATTGTGAGGACGGTCAGGACACCCCCAGTTTGGAGAAGCCGGCAGCAGTACCCCCAAGGAAACTAAACAATGTACTGATGGGGCTGGGGCAGCGGCAAAGTGTATTTTAGCAATGCAAAAGAAGGCTCATCTAGATAGAAAAAGATAAGTTAAATAAAAAAAAATCCAACCTATTTAAGTGGTGTAAGCCATTTTTAGATTATTTTAACTGCTTTACCTTGCCATTCAGTTGAAACCCTGAGCTTTGCAGAGACATCGCATCTCATGGGATATCGGGGAGAACTGTCATGCCTTTGTAATATCCAACAGACTCTTAGAGAAACAGTGAGTTTACCTTGACAAACATGGGAGTTGCTGGTCTAACGCTGCCTCAATCAGTAAGTTTTCTTGGGCTGTTGTGCGACTTAAAAGGTTTAGTTTGGATTCACCAAAGTCACAAAAACAAACTAAGCAGATCAGCAACTTGTATGTTCTGTGCAGTAAAATGACAGTTTTTTTTCATGGAGTTTGGTGGCTATTACAGGATTATAGATAATGTGTAAACTTACACAGGGATGTCTGACAGCATGGTAAAGCAGTGAAAGTATTATTAATATGTTGTACACTTAGACCGTTACTGATTATTTTCCCCTGTCCAAAGAAGTACATTGCTTGGCTTCAGTGTCAGAAGTCAACTGTCATTTCACAAGTGAAAGAAATATGCTAACAGTGGATCACTACCTTGTCGGCCATTCTCAAAAAATCAAAACCATCCCTTTAATATGAATCCGATTTTCTTAGCCAGAGGTGCACAACATAAAATAAGACATGGGAGCAGGGATGATATGGAGTATAGATCCATTAGAAGTCACAAAATTCTGACAGAGAATCTCGCTTTTCTTACTGGGCTCATCTGGTGTGTTTGTAAAGAGGGCTGTGCTCATTACGGCTGTTATTATCTTTAGCTGTTAGTTCTCAGGGACTGAGTGTGCTTTGGCATGGTGATGCTGAGAGCTCATGGACTCCTCCACGTATCCACAGTTAACAGGAGAGGTCTGACGCTGGCATTCAGCCAGGATTTCTCACTGTCAAGTGCTCACATTCCTTGGCTGGATGGAGACCAGTGCCTTATCAGCCTTTCAGCCCTTGCTGCCTCTATAGAGAAGACAGGCTCACACACATGAATACAGCCATACAGTAGCTGAATGTGGTAGCAGATCATAACGCTTACACACACCCTACAATCAAGAAACCGTTTAAAGAACAGTCATCGTTTTAAGATGCCATTAAGGCGCTCAGTACTCCGTTAGAAAAGCATTCTGCAGTCATGGTTACATATTGCGTTGACTGACAGGCTGACAGGGTGCTGAGCTCAGAGAGAGTTTCAAACGTTAGCTTTTCTGAGGCTGCAGCTGCTGTACTCAGCAGACATAATATTTACCAGTGGGAAGAGAATAGGGTCTGATTTAAAACACCCAGTCTCATGCATACACAGGATGTCCCAGCAACAATAATGCCTCGCAGCCCGATTCCCACAACAATATGCTCTTACACAATATCTAAAACACTAATGTGGCATACTTAGCAGTCCAATAAAGGACACAGGAACACAATAATATCATTCCTGGGTAGAAACTGTCTCTTCGGTTGACACACAGTGGGGACACCAGGGTTAGCCACGGACTAACAGCCCTGGAGCTGGCAGGGTTTCAGTATCTTGCTAAGGGACATTTTAGCATGGTGGATGGTTGCTGACACAGGATTCAAACCCATTTTTTGCAGCTGAAGGACAGAGTCTTTAACCGCTACTACACTCGGACACCTCAATGCTGCTGGCAGGGTAAAATTTGAACTGAATGCTTACATCGTGTTTAAAGGAACTGACAGTCAGACATACCTCCAAAACAGCACAAATCAGAGTTGCTTAAACTCATGCACTTTTGCCTATTGAAAAAAATAGGGAATGTTGCCCTGAAAAGTAACAATTTTGTCAAAACTTTCAAAAGATGGACACTTCTCTACCTGGAAGAGGAGTGTTAAGCGTCCAGCTTCCATGGTGGCGGGACTTGAAACAGCATGCCATGTAGAAGCAGGAAGCATTCAAATCAAGGGTCCTGTATATATCCCAACAAAAAGTGCTAGAAGGACATGTTACTGTTCAAAATTACAGCAAAGAGGCTCCGGGTTCAAGGGACATGTCCGCACCATGGAAATCCAGCTTATCTTGGCGAGGTAGAAATCTGAGGATTCAGACCAGCTGCCATAACATCCAGATTAAGCATTGCTCAAGGCAGCCTGTGATCCAGAACTGAGGTTCTCACACAGCAGACTGCTCTGTCAGAGGAGCCTCTGACACAGTGGCTCAGCTGAAGCCAGTGAAGCAGGATAAGAGCTGCCTGTGCCAGGCCTGCACACTCCAAAGCACTGCAGAGATGACGATCGTAGAGGACTCAGCCCATGCAGCAGGCATCTATTTGAAAAAGATGACTGACCATATCCTTGTACATTAGCCAGGGATGCCTGATTAGAAATGTGTCAATCCACCGACACCAAAAAAAAAAAAAAAAGAGAAGTACAGTACATCCCTTCAATTATCACACTCAAGAGAGAGAGCTGTGGATGCACTTGAAATTATTCTTCACAAACACAGAGAAGAACTCTTCCCGTCATATCATTGTTTCAGCTGTAGTGAGAAAAAGTCTGGTGTGCGGTGGCACAACAGCTGCGTGAGACTGCTGGAGTGGGAAATGGAGTAAAGGGTAGAAAAGAGCTACAGAAAGGGAAAAAGTACAGGAGTTATGGAGGAGGAGGGGGGCAGCCTGGAAACACAGGGAGGAAACGGCACTCCACCCTGATTCTGTGACCGAGAACAAAGACAACCTCTTCCCCTCAAACTCAAAAACACAGTGCACTGTACTGCTTATGCAAACACTGTTCAGTGCAAGGTACAACACAAGGAAGCTAATTAATATTCTGACTGTTAGAACATCTGAATGATATATGTCCACTGAGAAAATGGCCAGAAACAGGACTCTAGTAGTCATGCTCTGAAATCAGGAGCTCTGCCAAGATAAGGCACGCCAGTCAGGAAACATGGGGGTGTGTGACACTGTGTGTTCCTCTGACGTTCCCCCATCCTGAAGCCACACCTACCCCTTTCTCAAACATCTCCCAGAGAGGCGAGATTTCCCTCCAACCTCATGATTTGATGAGTCATGGCAGGCCTGGTCAGGTGAGCATGTGGTTAAAGCGCATTGTTGTTTTAAAGGACCTGGCCTTTAGCCGATCTGCGAGCCAAGCCGTCCTGATCACTTACATAAGACCTCACCTTACACGGGGTGCAGTGGTTGGGAAATACCTTCAACCTCATTATAGTCCTAACCCCTTGCCTGGCCAGATTATGAATTTTAATCTACTTAATTGGCAGCACACAAAGGGTAATCTTATATTCCCTAAAAATCACTCAACCATATGAGACTCAATAGTATAGTAGCAGTGAGTCGAATAAAAACCACTAGATCATGTCTATTTAAGTAAGAAATATTTGTCCTATGAAGTCACTACTTTGTGCTGGTCAAGATCTACAACTAAAGAAGACTTTGGTTTAGAGCTTTACTCTCTGTTATAATCAAAACGGGGTTGGGGTGTGAGAGATCATGTAAGCATCGTTGTATGCCACAATCTCTTATTTTCTATAAAAAATATAATGAAATCTGACCACTTGAGAGTTATTCTGTCAATCAATTTTAAATTTCATAAACTAATTCTAAGTTCTGATTAAGGGCTGAAACAACAGGCAAATGTACCTTCAGCTTCCATATGGTGTACACCACGTCCTTGGGGCATCTACTGGACCTTTCATCTACCATTTACCCCCCACCCCCCTTATAAAAAAGGTGCTGGAATTGCAAGAGGTTCAATTTTTTTATTTTTTTTGTGCAGCGTAGCATAAAAAGTATGTGCGTAACACGAGTGTGTAAAAACACAGCTGAGATTCATCCATGTGATCCCAGTGATTTAACATTCCATGTGGTGGTGAA
>JAOWBC010001592.1:11332701-11345683 GCA_028566105.1 Hypoplectrus providencianus
GTAACACGAGTGTGTAAAAACACAGCTGAGATTCATCCATGTGATCCCAGTGATTTAACATTCCATGTGGTGGTGAAAGTGAAGGAGGGGGCAGAGAGAGAGAGGGGACTGATTATACAATCTACAAACCCTTATCTCTCCTCTTCGCTTCACCTTAATTCATTGTAAATAGCAAAATAATAAACTCATTTCATGCTGCTGTTGAGGAATGCACAACTGTGTGCAGTAAACAAAAAGTGCTCAAGCGAGTCCAGAAACTCACCGCCATTGTTGTGTTGTTTTGGGTCGTGAGCTGGGGTCTCCACACGAAGGCTCTGTCCCATGATCCAGCCCCTGAGGGGCCTCTACCTGTCCTGTACCCAGAAACGTGCACGCCACACCAAATAGCTGTGACTGCCCTCTGCCTTCTCTAGCAAAGTCCTCTGATCTCCTCTACCTTAGGTTCTTCTTCTTCTGCGTTTCTCTCGTCTACTCGCCCTCTACGCCTTTCAGTTCAGTCCTTCCCCCGTCCCTCCCTCCCGCAATCTCCTTAAGACCTTCCCTCCCTCCAGGAGTTGGACTCCCTCTCCCCCTCGCTCACTGACCCTCCCTCCTTGGCTCTTAGCACAGGTCAGTATTCACTGAAGGATGCCTACCATTCCTGAGAGAAAGACGAGTTATGTTTTCAATTTAATGTGTGTGCTGCGGTATGTGGTATAATGTGAGCATCCAATAATGCATGTCCAATGTAATGTATGCTATGTGGTTCAGCGGGTCTCAAGAGAACAAGGTCTTATAACACTGTAATCTAGAAAAAGAAAAACTAGACTTAAGACCTCAGACCACAATATTTTCTTGACTTGCTAGGGCTGAGATGACAACAAGCACAGAAGACAGAGATGACATAATGTCCATAAAAGCCCTTCTTAAATTAGTAATGCATATAACCTGACAAACATTCAGTTAGCCTAGATGTGAAGGATGGAGCAGATGTATATTGGAGCGATTTACATTAATGCCCTCAATCAGGAGAAATGTCACACAAAATCAGAGTCATGACTTTTTGTGGGAGCTGTGTAAAGGTCAAGTGAGTCTGAGATTCTCCTCCCTCCAACAGTGAACAAAAGACAGGAACCCCAACAGCTATTAAAGCACATAAATGAGTTACATGAAGGACCACAAGTCAATTGGACAAATACAGAAGGGTTGATCAGACATGTGCTGCTGTTTCTATCTACAGCATGCTACTACTAACGGGGTGTTTATCATGCCGCGCACCCCTTAATGCCTCCAGACACCACTTCATGCACGTCTTATCACAATTTGTCTTGGAGGCATTAGCATGACTTTGAAATAAGTTAGCCAAGGAGAGCTGCCCTGTTTGGGACAAGAATTGAGAGACAGAAGCAGAGTAGGAAAAGAAAAGGGACAGCTTTCTCTAAACCAGAAGAAAGAGAGAGCACAGACTGGACCCCTGAATTAGTGCTTTGATTCCTTTTGAGGTTTGTGTGTCTTCAGAAAACCTTGTCTGACTGCTCCTCAGAGGAATCCGGAGCATTGAGCTGTGTCATTATGCCTGGATAGATCAGAGTTTTTTGAGCGTTTGGCTGCGTCTCGAGCTGTTTCTAAAGATGGAGAGCTAGTGTGTTCAGCAGCGTTCCTTTTCTCTCCCTGTGCCCCAAATACAGCCTCCACACCGGGCCGGCTTCCAGAGAGAGCTGAGCCAATCCGCATGAGCCCAGAACCTGTTGGCCTGACCTGGATAACAGACTGGGCCAGGCCACTTCAGCAGGCACACAGTCTGAGGCAGGTATACACAAGCATGCCCATACACAGCCCCGTCCAACATGGAGAGTATGGAGCCTACGGATGGTTTTATGGAGCCTTGTGTCACTGCCGCCAGACGCATTCATGATGGAAATGATAGGTTTTGTGTTTTACTATATGGACAGGGTTTTAACTGCTTATTTGTATGAAACGTTCTATTTAATCAGCAAATTAAAAAAGATAAACCGAACACCAGCACAGTAGGGAGAGAACAGGCAGTTATTTCTAAACGTTATTATGCTGTGATGAGAAGATCAATACCCCACTCCTGAGCTGTAAATGTTGAGCTCCTGTCGGCAGCTAGTTAGCTAAGCTCAAAGACTGGAAACAGGGGAAACAACCAGCCTGGCTCTGTTAAAAGGTAACAAGAAGGCAAACATGTAATACTCTGGCACTTACACCCTGTAAACTTCGTAAGTAGTTCTTTGTTCTTTTTTAATTGATTAAACAAAGGGAATTCAGTTTGTGAGTCAGTCCGCTTTAGAGGTTTCTGGTAGGCTGTAACTTTGGGACAGCACAAGACTGATCAGCTCTATCCCATGGTATCTATTCTTTATAATAATTCTATTCAAATCCTGATATTTCTGCTACTGCTTTTCATTTTGATAATCAAAACTGAATGTTTTTTTCAACCAATTTTCTATGAAGCGACCAGATAATGTCAGGCCTTATGCATTCGCAGCATATTCAAATTCAAGAATATTCCTATCCTTGAAAGACATGGCTAATTCTATCTCTTATCATTTGCTTCTGTGTGATAGTAAGTAAATATCTTTCAGAAAACCTTTGAGGACATTATCCTGGCCTTCAGGAAATACAACATTTTTAACCATTTTCTGGCATTTTATTGACCATATAAATAACAAAAAAAAAAAACACAAAAAAAATAAATAAATAAAAAATTGACACAGAAAAAAAATGTTTTTTGCAGCCGAACTTACAAGACCACTGTATGATGTGTTTCAGTCTTGCAGTGATGACAATTGTGTATGGGTTTTATTATGAAGAAGCCACAGGAAGTGTTGAGGTTGGCAATGGGGAAAAGCTTAACAGGAGCACATTTGGCCATATTTAAGACTTTTTGACTGACCAGTTTTACAAAAGGGAACTGACTGAAGAGCCACAGGTGACAGTCTACAAAAACCACCAGCACACATAATGACCATTATCACTTCCTTTTTCTTTTCAAAGGAGTTGGAAAAAAGGGAATTTTCAAGCCAACATAATTTAAACAATGAACCAACACATATTCACCAAACCACCACTTCTTTGACCCATATAACACACATCAGTGCAGACCAGGGAAAACCCTTAAAGCCAAGCTTTGGGAGGCCCTGAGGTTAGGAAGATGTATGGCTGGAGTCCTGAGTGGCTCATAAAACGTGCAGAAACTAGACAGAACCCATAAACACAGTCGATGTACAGCAAGATGAGTGGATCTACAGTTCTCTCCACAGCATTAACACTGCACTTAACAAACCACAACGAGCAACTTGGTACTCACCACGATTTTCCATTACAGAGTTTGAGGCACACCAATCAACGGTTCCTGAAAAACAACAGTTGTAGCATTAACACCAGTCTGAAATGTGAGCTTTTAAATCCCTGTAGTAGTAGTACTTCAGATTGATTAACATTGTGATGCTCCAAAAACACCAATACTGTGGTTGTGGATTCACAAGATATTTGGTCTAAAATGTGTTCATTAAAATTCCTTAAAGCCATAATTAATCTTTTCAGAATAAAAGTATCTGAAGAATCTAACTCAAACAGATCTGGGAAAAATAAACAAAATAACCTCTGACCACCTCCAAGCCAAAATTACATTAGACTATGTGCAGTTGTTAAATAAATCACAAATTAAATGCAACCCACCATCATTATGTACAGACTTTTTTTTGCTAGATTTTCCATGAAAGTGCCATCATTGCTTTAAGAAATGACTACAACAGTGTTGGTCATGGCTCTTATGATGGACAATACTGATGCTAAACCACCATTAAATCTCCCATACTTAATGGTTGTAATCGTCTATTATTTATTGGATTTGTGTGTCATTGTACTCAATATACTTAATGACCTTAGTATCATTAATTGTGCATTTGTATTAATATAAAAGGGGACATACGCTATAGAAAGTCATGGGTGGTGTGGGGGCGGTTGGGGTCGTCAGCAGCAGTGTAGCAGTATTTGTTCAGGTCTCCAGCATGCTTAGGATGGGAGCTCCACCCATCTTAACCCCTCTGATAAAAGAAAAACAAAGAGGATTAGATCATTAAACCAACACAAACCAAAAGAACAGCAAGGAATGAAGATGCATTTATCACTACTGCAAAGAACTCTACACCTTATATACCAGAATGACCCTGAGATTTAACATTATCCTTGACATTGAAGAGTGATCTGCATTTTGATATTGTACATAGAAATAAAGCAGAATACAAAGACTAAATAGCTTTTAAAAGCCTTCAGCATGGAAAGGATATATTGTTCTCAAAGGAAATGCAACAAAACCATACATATTGCTTTGTTGAACTCGTGTGAAAACAACAAAGGCTCTTAAAAAAAGCAATCTCAGAACACACGCCCTGGTTAACGTTGAAGTAGATGGACTACAGCAGACTGGTAAATCTAAAAAAAGACAATGATGCTACAGTGATCCTCAAAGCTGGATGACTGAAGTGTGAATGGATATCTGTTACATCATGTGTATGGTAGTGTTAAAGTCTCGTGGGAGAATGGTTTGCTGGCATTCACTCAGACCTTTGGTTCCAACTGGGCATCATTCAAACTATTCACAGGTAAAAAGTCAAAACGCTCTCATCAAAGCACTTCAATAATGTAATTAAACACTTTTGTTGGCCAAGTGCATCACTTCACAACCACAGCGTTAGCTTAAAGTAGCTGAAGTGGGCAATTTATGTCTTGCAAAATGTATTTTACTGTTTACTGTACTGATCATTTTAGTGAGTGACTAAGCTGGCAAAGCAAATGTCTAACAAATACTGTTATTAATTTTAGAAATATTAAAGATTTACATAGACAGGGCAATCTGATGGAGCCTCTGGGCAGAGAGCAGCAGAGGGGGGGGCAAAGCCTGTGCTGTGAATTACCTCAGAGAGAAGAGCGAGTTTTACATCATCAGACAGAGGCTGTTATGAACTAAAATTTTAGTATCGAGACACAAAATGATCTCACAAAGAAACTGAGCAGGCCTAACTTTTCTGCACTTACTAGACCTGTTGCATATGTCCATTTGTTGTCCAACATTTGTTCTTGTCAGTTGAAAGATGGAAATGGATGGAAATGAAATTGAAAATACTTGACAGTTCATTTTTGTTGTGCTAAAACTAGTTCTGTAAGCAAATCCATTGACAGATAATTTAATATAACTTCTAAACAAAAAAGCTGGTTCCAGCTTCATTAATGCAAATTTAATGCTGTTCTGTGTTTCACACACTGACCCAAAGTCCAACCCTAATTGAGACCACAAAATTCCTTCACTTCCTCTCTCAACAATTCTGATGAATTTAAATGCAAGGTAATCTCTCTAGTGGTATAATGGACATCCATATCAGCTTACATTTCTGTGAATTACTGGGCTAAACACATTTGTGGCATCCTTGTCCAGCAGGCAAACATAATTTTCAACGAAAGGCAAGATAAAAGCAGAAGACTCTGATGGTTTCCAGGCCACAAGGCATGCTTCTGCCCATTGTGATGCAAAAATCAGAAGATTAACTTACAGTTTCCTAGCTATCCAAATATATTACTGTATTGTGGCATTACAATGTGTTCCTCTTCAAGGCCATTTTACTGGCAAGGTCAAAGGTAAACTTCCCTATCAAAAGAAGAAGCCTGAATAATGACACCTGGACACCAAACTAGCCAATAATCCACCAAGAATCCAACACATGAAATGGCCTTCAAAGTATTGTAGATCCCTTGGTAGCTCCATCCAAAGAGACTGGAGGAGAACCCGTGCACCACTTAGAGGAGGCAGATGTATCCGTGGTTGGAGATGAATTTTTTTACACTCCCGCCCAGTGCCACAGCCTTGGCTGGATGACTCAAAATAATCGAGCTGAGTGGTGAGCGTTCCACTTCATCCAGGGAAAGAGAAAATATCTTTGGTGTCTAAAAGTACGAGCAGATTTGAGGCAGTGAGGGGGTAGAGCTGCAAATACTGAGAATTTTCCACCATTCCAGCCACAACCTCATATGGTATGTATGCATAACACTCGCATGCATCGCTGCATGTTAACTACAACATAGACGAGCCAATAAAAAAAGAACTGGCTTAAGTAGATACATTCCATGGTCAAATATTGCTCTTTCACTTGCTGTTTCTGTCACGCTCACAGCCAGTCTCACTATGTGCCCATGAAATAGGGATGTTGATGGCCTACTTCCCTCTTGAGTTGTTAACCCTCTCCCTGCTCCCTGAACAGATCAATATTAAAGTGATAAGTCCATCCAAAGTGTGTAGGACCCTCTGTTACTCAGTGTTTACAAGTCATAAAAAATATTTTCTCTGACGCTTCTGACAGCAGCAGAAAGTAGCTTCAAAGTGTGGGACAAACATATCAAGGAAGAGAGACGCACACAACCAATAGATGACATAAATGCCAAACTGGAGCTTCAAAAATTCTGACAGAGAATCACATAAACTAGTCAAAACGTACCTCGTCAATCACTATTTGTACTATAATCTTGCCTGCAAGTCTATACAATCAGGATGAACTACCTTGTTTGACAACCCTCATTAAAAACCCACATCCTTTTTTTAATGCATGATAGCAACTGAAATTTGTCCTCTTCCCAGCATCTGTCTCACAAACACATTCACCAGGAATAGGAGCCAACAATCAGGTATGTGAAAGTGGCCGTTACAGACCGCCTAGATGTCCCGACTGTATAATCTTCTGTGGGGTGCACACACCCTCACTGGCGCACTCCACCAGCGCTGATTCAATTACGATGGGAGCGGAAATGGCAGCAGCTGGCTGGGTTATGCCATCTTTAAATAGCAGAGAGCTTCTCACTCCAGGGTTTGGGTTTGAGGCACAAAAAGCCGCCAAGCCAGTGGAGAAAAATCATTAAGTCACACTTAAGACTTTTGTGTTGATAAAAAAGTAGTTACAAGTAGCACCGAGGGTAAATTACTGGTTTAGTTGTAGTATAGGTGCCGAGTCAGGTGGACTGAGCTGCAGCATACTTACAGGCCTGCTCCCGAGAAGTATCAATGATAGATGTGTAGAGCAGAAAATGTGGCTGCTGTTTAGAAAGCAAAATCAGAGCTGCAGTTTCTCTGCCTGACTCTTTCTGCAGTGTGTATCCAAGCAGCACAGTTTGCGCACCCCTCTCCTAAATGGATGGACGAGGGTGTCTGTTCCCAATCCGGGCTGGGTGAGCGTCATTACTGAGCCTGCCCCAGAAAAAGCATCATTCACCACAGGGACTGGTGGCCCAATTCTTTTTTTTTTTTTTTTTAAACAAGGAGTCCAAAATGCATCTCGCCTTTGCAAAACTTTTCTTCATCAGAATCCCTTCACCTGTCTGAAGACTGCACTGCAGGTATTTCTTATCACTATACAACTCAACGCAACTTCGCTTGAATATAACTGATCATGCACAGAAAGCATTAACATTCATGTTTCTTCACTCTACATGCAGCATCTTCACCTTATAGTCCAACTATTCACCTCTGCTCCCTGCCTGAGGTGGGTTGAGGGTGGAGGACAGAGACATTTAGCTGAGAGCTCCAGAGGAATCACAGATCAGTCTCATCGTTGGTCTAACTGAATCAATCAGGCCCAGCTGACAGCTTAACCATCGGTGGTTGCCTCTTAATGGCCCATTAAAGAGGGAGGGGGGCTTCCAATGGGAAGTGGAAAGAGCTACAACACAAGCCATGAGGCAGCATTTTTTTCTTGGAAGAGAAAATTAACTTCAAGGGCTATTACACCACGGGCAGATGAAACCAGAGGAAGTGTATGTTACAGTGTATGAGAAGTGACGCAGGTTCAAGAAGGAAAGGAAGCACCTGATCAGATCCTAAGCCAAGCTTTAAGAGATCCTTATTGGCTGCATGTACAGCTGCAATGCCTTGTTGATAGACAGAAAACTACTTGATAACCAATTACATATAAAACGTAAGTTTAAATGCTAAAGTTGCAAAAAAAAAAACTTTGTTAGGCTCTCAAATATGAAAATGATTCTGCTTCTCACTGTAGTACCACATTAAATTCAATATATTTGTATCTAAACACAACCTAGTCTTCAAGAAGCTGAAATAGACATTTTAATGATGTTAATATTTTAATCATTCATTTTAAAGACCAAACAACCAACCAGTAACTTAAGAAAGTAATTGGCCTCCCATTGGACAATGGAAAATAATCGTTTTTGCAGCCCCAGCCAAATGCAGTAGTTTCGTAAATATAAGTGTAAACACTCAATAGAATAAATGGAATAAAGTGATGCAAACAATAAAAAACATAAACCGGACTTTGTTGTACGCATGTTGAGAACACACACACACACGAACAGCTTCCATCAGTAGGTTTTATGGTATAAAGTGTCTACTCCGTGGATGTATGAATAAATTACTGTATGTTCCTTCTGGCATCCAATATCTTATGATGTCCTTGAGGAAATTCATTCTCCTTAGTCAATAATACAACGAATGACTGGAAAAAATGAAAGAACATTTAAAAAAATCTTCGTTATGCTACCATCTCCAGGGTTACACTTTAATATCGGAGACATGCAGACACAAATATTTTCCGTGAAGACGAGTGTATCACGTCTTCCATCTTTGCCCGAACAACCCATGTCCTAATTAGATTTAAATGGAGCGCTGATTTCTAATTGTATCGCCGAGATTAGACCGAATATTACTTAACCGCTTCCTTTCCCGAGGCAAGATTTGAAATTACCTGAGAGGTGGACTGGGTTTATGGCGTGAAAAGCATCAAATTACAGAGCTGTAACTCCCGGCAGGAAGAGAAAACGGAGCCGTGTGTGGAGGATTTCTACATCGACCAGCCTCCCTCTGTCTTCTCTCTCCGCGAGCGCCGGGATCTCGCGCCAGTATACTCAAGATGCTGATGAGTGACTGGGAGAGGAGCAGGATCAAAGCAACCGCAGCGAGCACACACACTTCCGGCAATACGCTTCAAAATAAAATCAGTGAACGCACTTTGCGGGTTTTATAAGGGGAAAAAAAAACTGTTGAATTGCCAGCGATTTTGAAGGGTTTCTTTTATGCTGGGCTTTACTGTTGCTGCTGATATGTTCGTAGTTTGCTTTTCAACTGAATGATAGGCAAAATGTGGATATGCATTTGTCAACCTTTTCATAAGATACTTTATAGCCTGTATCTTAAAAACCTAATTTAATCCTGCACATCATAATGAAGCTGCATAGCTAACTGTTTTGGCTTGGAATCTGATCAGTTTTCCGATTCGAGCTGCAGCATCCCCTTTCTTATGGCTGCAGATAAAATGCAGGGGGAAAGCGTTTTTGTAGGCCTGTAATTGTCTTTTTTCCTACAACATGACGTGCCCTACGCTAGTGCAAAAATTAACCGACATGCAGACCTTTACGTTGCATCCCACTAACAGAGTCATCAGGCTACAAACATCGAGACGCACCATTTACAACCCAGAGATCACACGCATCCTTTGTTGTGCATGAACGCCAGTGCAGAGATCAGTGGAAAATGGAGTTTCAGATGGTGAAACAGCAGCAACGATTTTAGCGATAAGGTTGCACAAAAAACATTCATCCTAAGGTACCGATGATGCGCAGGAAAGCAAAGTGTTTGCTAGTATTACTGTAATGAAAACGTGAAATTAACTCGTGATGCCGGCTTGTTTTGTACCGGCCAAGTTAGAGCGCAACTTACGTTATTGTCTGCGGAAAGATCTTCCCTCCAATCTCAGTCAGTGTGGCTTATTTGCTCCCCCATGACCTCAACAATCACATCACCTCCCTCCTGAATCACCGCCTCCTCCTTAGAAATTAGTTACAGCCGATTTAAAAATAGCAGCCCGGTCATTTCCTCACCTCACACTTTCCCCCTCTTCCAGTGCCCGGTCCAAACATTTTACGCATTTACCGGAAACCATCCCGAGCTGGGCATCTCGGTACCGGTAGTTCTCGGTGGAAGCTGCAGCTCCTCTGTGGGCGTTGCGAACACGGCTCCTCTTTGTGCTGGGAAGACTTCAGTACCCACCAGGCATTGCATTGCATTGATCTTGGGTGGGAAGGGGGGGTGGAGGAGCATTCCGTTATATTATCCAACTCCCCCCGTGATAATGAAACACTACGATGCAGAGTTGAACGTGTTTTCCTTCCTATATACTATTTATTTTGTTATAGAATATAAATAGCGCCAGCACTTAAACAATGACACAGTAACACATAGTAGCATTCAACTCATTATCCACTTTACATCGTATGTTATAAAGATGACTGGGGTCAGAAAAACAAAAACAAACTAGAACAAAACCAACCGCGACTGATTCCTTCATTTTATTTTGGTGTAAAAAAGGTTTTGTTACAAATACACCAAACACAAACAACCAAGACCACACAATGTTTAATGGACAGAATATTGAAAATAATAACATTACTTTAGTTGTGTTTATTTAATTCAATTTAATTTATTTTTTTACTTTTCTACTTCTGTTAATAATAACAAATAATGTCAAAGATTATTCTTTTTAAAATATTGTTATTAAAACTATTTTTTTTTATCATGCCAGAATTCATTCTTTACATTTTTGTGTCAATGGTGCAGCTATTCCTGGCAACAATCGTAATATTACATTTATTGATGAGTGTTTATGGTTGTTGTTGTTGTTGTTGTTGTTGTTGTTGTTGGTTTTTTTTTTTTTTTTTTTTGAAGAGTATTGTGGTTGTTGTCACATAACACATTGAATTATTTAACTATTAAAAAATTAAGTTCTCTAACTATCAACAATGTGTATTATACATGCTGTTACATCCAAACTCACCCTCAGCTTCCTAGACTGACTGACAAAGGCTTCTGTGAGACTTCTGTCTTGGCAGTAAAAGTAAAATTTACTGATGAAAATAACGATATTCAATATCAAATCAGTCAATTATAGGACCTGCATTTTAATATTAGAAGACTGAAGGATTCTTGTGGAAATATCATATTCTTGCAGTATTCTTAGGAGAAACCCCTAAAACAAAACTGGTGTTTTCAGGCTTCCATAAATATTTGGAGAACACCTTAAGTATAGATCTATAACCATAAATGAAAGTTTCCTAAAGCTGTTCATCAGAACAGCAAGTGTTTAATCTGTGATGTTGTCAGGTCACACTTTTTGTTGTTCTAGTCTTAACCTTCTCTAGCTGTTTTCGTTGACCTCTACAACATCAGTGCCAAATGCCAAATGTGAGAGATCTGTAAGTCAAGTAAATGGTAGCCAGAGGCCATCTACTGGACAACTGCAGCGAAAGCATGTTTCTCCGCTGATATAATGCACTGATGAACAGTACAAAGCAGGACAGTTACTCTATCATAAACAGAACTGAGGATGTAATTAAAATAATTAAAAGATCCAAAGGTTTTCTGTAGTACTAACTCATTCGCTTTGGATTTATTACCAAAGCTTGGTCCTTTTAAAGATGATATCATGTAGATTGTAGATATCACAACACCCACACAGGAAAGCTTTTAATCCACCAACAAAACAGAAACTAAACTAAACCAAGTCTTTTTATCCTTGTGAGTGTTGGATGTCACAAATATCAACTGAAGAAGCTGATGGCACATTCATATCCACTGAAGTAGCTCCATATCTGGAGACTTCCGGGTTCAATAGATTATCTGATACTTATAATACATAATTTCCTTAATGTTTGAGATAACAAATTGTCTCAGATAAGGTATCAGACATAGACTATTAAAGCTGGTTCAGTGCCTTTTCTCTTTTTTTAGTTTTAATTTGAACCATTCCAGAGCTTGACATGACATATAGTATAAATATGCAATTTTTATTTGAATGAGTAATTATCTGTATATCATTCCATGTATTTAAATCATTTTAACTGATTAAAATCTCTTTTTTTTTTCGTTTCTGTAAGATGGACAGACAGTTTCTGATTCATTTTACTACTGCTCAAAGCAAGACTATAATTCAAATTCAATACAATATAGTTCTTAGTTGTTGTTGTTGTTGTTGTTGTTTATTTATATAAATGATCTTGCATATAAAAGAAAATATATTATTCATCATAAAATTGCTGAGAAATGCCAAATTTGGAGGCAAATGTTTTTGCACCACATAAAATACTTTAACACTGCAAAGAAACGTCAATTTTGTGTTGATTTTGCTGCCCCCTGTGGACATAAGTTGTAGTAATTCAATTAGCACCACCACCTGGAGGTGTAAAAAAAATATTTTTCTGGCTAAAGAGTCAAAGAAAGATGTAACTAATTTTTAATATTATAGCATGTGGTGAATTGTTTTGTTTGATTTCTGAATTGGGATAGACACTAAGAAATACTATATAGAAACAGTCGATCTTTTAAAATGATATAATGTCACAACCAGTTAAAACTCCTTGTAGCAGTTTTAATCAACTCATAATGCTCAAGTCAGGCTGGTATCTGAGTGAAATAATAAATGTTACTGATAAGTAAGTACTTTCCATGGAAGTGCCCCACCAGCAGTGACGAGAGCATGGTGGAGAGATTTTTATTTCTGATAATCAAGGGAGTGACAGTCTAATAGTGATAGTTTTCTTTCTTATCAAGGATTCTATTGCCGCCCTAAAGCAAGCCTTTGCACTTTGCCCTATACAGTATGGAGCGCTCTAGCAGGGAGCACACCATACTGATGTTGACATGAACGGGCCAGGCAGCTGTCTGAGCCCACATACAGAAACATGATCCCGTGCCCTGGTGGTAAAGAATCACTGCAATGCACTATGGAGGGCTACACACACATACACACAGGTTCTGCTGTCAGTTTATGTTTTACACTGTAGGATGTGACCCTCTTTGCATAATACAGTACATTCTTGTTAGAAAACACCCCCCATGGTAAATCCCCGGCAACAGCTGTGTGTGTGTGTGTGTGTGTGTGTGTGTGTGTGTGTGTGTGTGTGTGTGTGTGTGTGTGTGTGTGTGTGT
>JAOWBC010001592.1:11349732-11360578 GCA_028566105.1 Hypoplectrus providencianus
TATCTATCTATCTATCTATCTATCTATCTATCTATCTGTCTGTCTGTCTGTCTATCTGTCTGTCTGTCTGTCTGTCTGTCTGTCTGTCTGTCTATATGCATATATACTCATAATCGCTGAGGCAGGCAACTTCTGACTCATGATGAACAAGGGGAAGACAATGTGCCTCTTATAGCCTTATCATTTAGAAATTTTGAGCAATTATTTAAATTTATGAGCAATAATTTCCTAGATTTATTGCTAAATGTTTTTACTCGGGTCAGTCAGCTGGAAAGATGAGAGATACGTAGGTCTGTTCTGAGAGAAGGAACCATGATCAATGCCAGTTGGCTGTGAACCAAAAGAATGCCTTTTGAGTAAATCAGGACATGGCGCACTAAAGCATTTAAGGAATGTTTACTGAGTGGGTTGTATCTAATGGTATAGGACCATTTGAAGCTAAATAGGCCACAGGGGTCAGTGTTGGTACGACATATAATCACGCTCACAGTGGAAGGAGATTATGCATTCAGAAACATAAGAGCATTACTCCACGCTCCAGTTGGATTTTTGGAGAGCAGATGCCAATTAGACCATAGCAACTTTTTTTTTTTGAATGGAGAATCTATATGTATGCATTATACAATCTCAATCGCAACAGGTTACTGATCCTACAGCTGCATCTGATGATTTTAGGTCAGCGTCTGCTGCTGAGAACCCAGACCCAAATGCAAACAAATCTATCATCTATATAAGTAACATTTGAAGTATATTAGGGGCCACATGATGCTAATGTTAGATAATTTACAACCAAACTGTGGAGAGTACATACTTTTATCTGCTACATCTTATACTTGCAAAGGAAGACTTGTCCTTTTGCCAGTCTAGCCAGGTAATGGATACAAATAACATGGCAGTATTTATAATTTGGTAAGAAATCCACTGGATTACAAAAATACATTTAACATTAACAAAAACGTTTGGATTAAAAACAATAGAGAAATGTTCAATCCAATCTTCCGACACGAACTTAAAAGCCTTTATTCAGACAGCTATTTCATCTTCATCCATGGTAAAATTGCATTTTTTTATAGTTTGACATTACCATTGAATTTCTTAAAAAATAAAGAATATTATTAATATTGTTAGTCATACAAGAAATGGAAACAGAGACAAATCTGTTACATGGCTAATCAATGGATATTCATGTGCTTTTGGGTTAATATGGATTAGGGTTAATAGCATTGGTTGGCATTTTTTTGTTTGTTTGTTTTTTGTTGTTGTTTTTTTACTGTTTAGACAAATGTGTTTTGTGAAATGAAGCCCGGTGTCGAGGGATTATTTTTTGCCAGGTAGAGTAATCATTCGTATAATTATTTTTATGCTGCATTTTATTAAACTTTTATATTACCCCTTTAGTCTTAAAATAGGCAAGGGGCAAGATTTTGTGATCATGGTATGTGCATTTGCTCAACCATTTTCAGATTAAAACAGAATTAATTTTAATCAACTGTCCAACAAATCCTTAACAAACATAAATAACCTGTCAGTGCTTTCCAAAATGACCAGTATGGCCTCTTTAAAGGCAGCTACCATCTACTTGGAATTTTGTTATTATGGTGTTTGTAATCTGTTCCTTGCTTTTCTTATCAGTATATTTGTTTTTCCTTCTACAAGACTGAGAACAATAACTTTCTTCCTGCAGTCCCCATAGGTCGACTCTACAGTCACGTAATGTAGATTTAAAGTAGCCAAACAACACAAAGCCAGACACAAAATAACAAACTAATCCTCAAGAGAGTAACAGGGTGACTGGGTTCTTCAGACAATGGCAGAGAGAGGGACAGAGAGAAACACATGAGAAGGTGGAGGAGGTGACAGCTGCTTGTTTGTTGGGGAAGAGGAACTTCCTGTTTTGGAGTTCAGGCTTGGCTGAATTGGACACAATGGTGAGATCAGCCCTGTGAAGCTCACTGTACTTACAGTTTAACATGTGACTCGTAATCATCAGCAGGTCAAAAGTAGGTTTAAAGAACTGAAGGACAAGGATCTGTAGCAAAAAACAATGTACATTATATATAAAATAGAGAAACAGCATACCTACAGTGTATTTGTATATGAATGAACATGCTTAACTCTTACTGATATGAAGATGTTGTTGTTGTTTAAAAACATCAACAACAACAACTTTTTTTTTACATGTATTATGACTGCAAAATAGATGGAAACCCAATTCAAAATTTGAGGGATATTGAACTAATTCCTGAATCTACAGTGGAAAAATAACTTCAAAACACTCAGTGAAAGGTAACAAAATATCACACTTAGCTTTGCTGGAAACCAACAATTTCCACGTACATATGTGGGCAAAAGTGAAGTAACACACAAGTCTTTCCTATTCCAGCACCATGGACAGAGTCCTGCACTGAGGCAGCCTGTGGTTTCTCAGCTGGCACAGGAAGAATCCTTTTTCTATTACCATACAGCAGGTAATCATTAATCCGCATTTGTGTGTTTGTCATACAATCTTTATCTCTTTGCACGTTTACAACAGAGTGAATTCCTTGTTTATCGTTGCCGTCGGTGCCACTTTGTGACAGGGACGTAGTGATGCCTCAAGTTAAAATGAATCAGCATATTAACCCTTACTGCCTGTGTGATTGACCTGAGACTGGCCTGTTACTTCCTGGTGTTTCCCCTCTCTCTTTCTTGAAGCAAAATGAATGTTAAATTGTTTCCTGTTTTGTTGTGTGAGATTCATACAACAGTTCAGTGGTAGAAAATAAAATGAAAGTTAGAAGGAAACTATTTTTTAAGTGACTTTCAGCATGTTTTGAAAAGGTTGACATTATGCTAATGCAGAAACGCTGTGTCCATATATCTTTTTTAATTTATTAATTGATGAATTCCAAAAACTATGTGGTGCAATGTTGACGAAAATATAGATAAAATGTGTCTACTTGTGTGCAACTATATTTAGTTGCACACAAGTAGATGCAAGTAGATGCAAATCTACTTGTGTGCAAAAAATCTATTTATAGTCCACATAGTTTTTAAATTAATATATGTATTAGCAAATTATTTATCTATTTATGTTATGTATGCTGCAGACAATGTTCAGCAGCCATAGCTTTAAGTCTAGTTTAGCATAAACAGTAGAATGGGGAAACATCTATTTTTGCTCCATTCAAATCAGTTTAAAGCAACATTTTGCTAGATTTGCTGTTTGGCGATTTTGACTGGCCCTACAATTTCAGATTGGTACACCACTGATGTACATACAAACCTTTAGTTAGCAGCTTGTAGCTACATAAATCACATTCAGGATTTCTGCTAATCCTCATTGCACTGGCACACTTCCTGTTACTGGTACAGGGGTTTGACCCAGTGCTGCCGCTGGCTAACAAATCCTCAGTCACAGCTGACTGAAATGTGAATTTTGCTCTAAGGATGCACCCGGCCTTTATTTGCAACAGTCTGAAGCCAGGCTGCGGTCGTGCTCAGGCCTGTTTTAAATAATGGCTGCAGGGGGTCTATTCAAAAAAAAGAGTGGAAGAAGAAGTATTACAGGAATTAAAAGAAATGCAACAAAGCAGGAAAATCTACTATAACTATTAACACTTGAGTCTTATCATGCATCAGTGTCATTTTAAGGGACAGCAAGAGCAGGTCAGTTTAGGTGACAGTTGAATCATCTCTGGTTTTCTTCGGCTCCGGCCCCCGTCTGAACCTCTTGCATATTCAGGTATGCATGGACGGTATGTACAGCACAGGCAGAGAGAAAGGAACACGGGGTGACAGGGCATTTTGTTCCTCTCACTCACCCCCTGAGCAAAGTTACCAAACGCTGCATTCTTTCCACAGATCCTAACAATAACACAGGCTGCGCCGCCTTTGAATAGCAGGTAAACTTATTATTAATGTGAGCCTTGAATTCCTGGACCATTCATCCGTCTCAGGCCTCCTTTTGAACTCAGAAATGTGTTTGCTTGTCATACAACTGAATCACACATGCTGCACGAAAGGATTTATTTTCCCTCTAATTATCCTGCTTGTGTAGTATGCTTGCCTACGAAAAACAAACAGAGAAGGCCATAAATAAAGACAAAAATATATTTTTTATATAAAATTGACACAAAGATATTAAGAATGATACAAGCTTGATTTAATTCTTATTGATTCACCTTACACATGATTATTCTTAACACAGAATTAAATAGTTTTGTCAAAAGACAAAGGGCCCGATCACCATTTCTAAACAATTTAGTAATTTTGCATTTTTTTTTTATAGTTGTTTTGCATCTCTTTGTGTTCATTTAGAGTCTTCTTTTTTCTCCTTTTCCCCCTTTTCATAGCCGTGAGCCTCTTTGCAGCTGTTTGGTGTCTTTTTGGCGATTTGGATTGTCTTCCTGGCTGGTAGCGTTTCCTTCAATGACTTCTGCAGGTGAAGGCTTGGGGGACTCCTGACACTATGGGCCCAGGCCTGTACCTGGTCTACCTTAATCCATCTATCAGTATTCAACATACTTTGAATACTTTTAATACATATAACAATAACTTTATGAACTTTAAAATGAAAAAAAAAAAAAAAAAGTAAAACATCTATGTGAGAAAGTCCTGATCATGCATGGACATTATGCATGTCCCTCTTCCTCTGTTCGATCCCTCTGTGTCAGTGTAGTTCTGGCCTTTCTGTACAGCGACACACACAGACTCTTGCAGAGTCAAACGTGACAACGGACACAGTTCTCCTTTATCACGACAGAAGCTCCTCTCAGTGCTGATCCTCTACATCTGTTTCCATGATGTGTTTGCAGAACACACATTTTCCACCCTCTATTCCCGGGTACAAACAGACGTCGTTCCGGAGCTTCGGGCCTTCCTGTGTCAGACGCCATCTTTCAGCAGCCCTTTTGTTTCGCCCCCTCTTTCTTTATGAAAGGAGTGTCATTTGTTCAGGTGCACGCTGCTTTCTTTCTCCCACTCTCGCTGCCTCAGCTGGCACATTGTTTAGCGTGCGTTCTTCCCCTCAGAGAATTCCTCTCTGTGCGAGTCAGGGGAACCCTGGGCTCTCTTGGACCTGCTGGCTGCAGCTCTGAGGGACATAAAGTCGGTCACATAGTCAAAACAATCAAAATTCAATTCAAATTTAAATGCAATTTTAATTAAATAATAAAATCTTGCTATCGTGTCATGCAAAGCTCACCTTAGGACGCTGAGCATGTTGGGTCGTCTCTTTACTGATCTCTTTGGGAACGGGATTTCAAGGCTGCACACAAGGAAACAGTATTGTTACCAAAGATGACCTGTAACTTTGAAATAAAGTCTCACCCTTCCATAAGATGTTTTATTGATATTACTGTAGTTAAAGAATACCCCGCTGGAATAAAAGCATCCATACACTGTTTCTTTTTACACTCCCAGTATTCTAAAGTCTTATCTTTACAGACTCACTAAATGTTTTATGTTACAAAAAAAACAAAAAAAAAACAGTGAGCCACATCAGCAGATAAAAGTTCTGTGTCACTGTTTTCCCCATTACCTCAGTGATGCTTCCTGTCACTGCCTCTCACTCGCCCTCACCGCTGTTTCTAGGTGGTGACATTAATTGTTTGGCATTCTAGGAAACATGAATTCCCGACATAGTTTTTTAAATTGCTTCCAAATTCCCACACGCTTCACTCCTTAAGCCCTCAGAGCCAATCAGAAACGAGATTGGTGAACTTTGTGTACCAGCCTGAGATTATTTTACTCCCTCAGGCCTCTGCTGGATTGTGGTGAATAATAGCTGCTTAGTGAGATGAGACGTTCCCTCTTGCTGCACCACTCCTTGATTTCCAAAGTGAGAAATTATACCTGCCTTCATTTACAACCTGGGAGCGAGGCCACAAAAATCACAAAACCCAACCACACGTTGATAGCAGTTTACAGTTTACCCAGTGCTCAACGTTTCTCGAGTTTTCGTCGCCTCCTTTACCCCTGGTAAAGTATAGATAGCAGTCTAAACCTGCTATATTTGACAAGTGTCTTGAGTTAACATGATTTTTATGATATTTTACAAAATCAGGGCTGATACACAACACATATTTTGATTCAACAGTATCAACTACTGAGTCATATTTAGCCTCTTGTGATTCTTTGCTTTGGTGTTTCTCATTTTGAAGCTTTCATGCAACGGCTGAGCTTGTGTGTGTAATATCATGTGACACAAATCCAAAGAGCAATGCATGGCAACAGCCGTGCTAAACTGCTGCTGCGTGCACCGGGACAGCGTGTACACAGAAATCATGCTGCTGCTGTGCTGCTGTGAAGCTGCCTACCACCTGCACTGAGCATGCCATGAATATCAGCACATTTCATTTACTTTCTAGTGTTGTTTTCCCACATTTAAAGCCAGGACTCTATCAACTTATAGTGCAATTCAATTTAGTGCATTTTCCACAACAAGGCGATGTAATTTCAGAATAAAAGCCTTGTATGAACTTTTAAAAAGATTCTGTCAATTGGAACACTACCATGCTTTAATTTTTAAAACAAATGTTGAGTTTAAAAAAAAAGTTTTAAAATGTCAGTGTCATACTCTTCACACTTGAGCACTGGTGTGTGGCGTATGTGCTCTGACTCACCTTTGACTGCAGAAGCTGGTACAGGTTCGGTCGTCAGTGTTGGCGCAAGAGCAGCGACCAGTGGCCCTTCTGCGTCGGGACAGAGCGCTGCCTAGGCCATAAACTGTTGTCTTACTGGGGAGAGAAATACACAATCAGCTCCATGCACATGATAGAAACATTCAACAGACTTTGCTCTTTGATACCTTATTCAACTCTCCCTATTAAATTATACAACGGTGAAGATAGCACGTGTTTATTTTGCAGATATTGGGCTGTGTGTGTCTGTTTGATTGTCCAGTCATGCTCACCTCGGTGTGTTGACCCAAATTATATCCAGGTGGCAGAAGTAGTGGCACTCAGAGTCCAGCAGGCTGGTGCAGGCACAGCGCTTGGTCCTCACTCTCCCCGTTGGGACTCCGTCACTGGCCTCCACCTCCAGCTGTTTCATCACCGGGAGAGCCAGAGCTGGTGAGAGACAAGAAGCCACTGAGCACCAGTGATCCAAACAAAGCATCAACCCCAGCTAAGCCGAACCAACGGCCACCGGCCCCTGCCTCCAACATTTCTTCTACTGAAATAGTTTCTCAAAACAAAAACAAATTGATGTGTCACATCATCAGTCTATTTTGTGTCCAATTTACAAGTAAGAACATGAAAAAACTCATCAACTATTCTTTCTTTCTGCAAGAGTCACCACTCTTGATCTTTAACAGTGAGCAATCAGGCTTTTTACGGGATGAGGGCGCATTAATTACTTTTTTTTTTGCTCAAAAACTAACAGTCTGCAAGCCTGCAGTTGAGGAGAAACACAAGCACACTCCTACTGAGAAATCAATTGCAATAAGTATGTCAGTTAGTCACAGTAAAATTGCCCCTGAGATAAAATGAACAGATCTCGTGTGATTAATGGAACCTTTTATGTTTCCCAAGCCTGTCAAAACATGTATGTGCACCAACATGCAGTAATGACCATGGCTACTTTGTGCACAGGATGACTGAGATTAAAGCCACTATATACAGAATATGCAGTTTATTCAGTATATACTGGCTTTAACATCAAAATCTATAACAGTATATGAAATGTAACTACATGTGATGCAATAGATTTCTTTGTTTTACAACAACTTCACACATAAATCTCAAAAAATAAAATATTAAATAGACTTACCATCCTCCATGGAAGCCCAAATAGTGATGAGAAGAAGAACGCTGGTGTGGGAGGACATAGCTGATAGCTGATGGGTGAAGCTCTGCAGAGAGATATTATCCGTACAGTTGCAGCTGTCTGTCTAATGTGCTGCTGTTTGTTTGTCTGCAGGTGTCTGAGCTCTGTCAGTCTTATACCTCTCCTCTCCCTCCCATTATGTCATGACAAAAGCTCCGCCCATGGCAGCTTGCCATGGAGCAGCAGTGTATGACCCCAGGGTGTCTGAACCTGGGAAACATTCCAGAAATATCTAAAGCTTTGTAACTTCTCTGTGATGCTGCCATCATCTCCTGAGTGACATATTTTTGCAGAGTAAGAAGGGTATTTTGTGAAGGTCTTTTCTGTTAAGTTTAACTGGGAATAAGAGAGAGAGATGGAGAAAGAGATGAGGTCAAAAAGGTTAAAGGGGTTCCCTACTGGAAGAGAAGAGACTGAGGATGTTAGATCCTGATATAAATATGCATAACAAGTGATGGAGGAAGACTCAAGCCAATGAATTCCAACAATGATCAGTGGGAAGAGATAAGACAGGAGATGGTTGTATGCAATCGAGACATAAATGATTTTTAAAAAATAGGTTTTCTCTTAAGCAGCTGTTCTATTCAGGAAACTTACAGGAAACAAATTAAAGCGTAATCACTGAAATCTAGACCAAATATGTATATCAAACTAACATTTTCATTTTCAGTATTAAACAAACGAAGGCCCTGATACATAGACTGATACTATGTAGGAGGTGATTGTGACCTTTTAACGTATTTTTAAATAATAAAAACAATATCAAAAACAATGCCTTGCCAACCAAAGTAGCTTGCTACTTATATACGATTCATTATGTCTTAATTCATAATTAGATTATTGGTCAGGAAATGAATTAAATAAATAACACCAGTTCATACACGTCTGTGATAAACAAAAGTACCATTAATCTAAGGTGGCTGGCTAAGGCTTATTTCTTAACTGGACCCATCACATACAGACTGGCGCCCACATGGTGCTCAGTGTGCAGATAAAGAGCCAGAGTCATGCAGAGAGCCATATGGCAGCCCGTCAATCATGTGAATACATAAATGCATTCACATATTAGTGACATGAATATCACCTCCACTTCTGTCATTCCCCAAAAGACTAGAGATGTCAAAAATGAAAGAATGCAGTCATTTAAATTGTGTGTTTTTTTTTGTTTTTTTTTGGCATTGTCAGCCAAAAGATGGGTTATAGGAAAAGTAAAGATTAAATAAATAAAATGTATTTGTAATCACTCAGCATGGTCAGAGTGGTTTATACAGTATGATATATAATATAGATGCAAATAAAAGTGCATTTTCCTCAATTTCTCAGTCATAAACCCTTCTATGGCTATTTTTCCGAAAAGGGGCTCATAATCTATTTTCCATGAAACCTGACACCTGAACATATAGAACAGAGAAGAGAGCACACTGTACTTTCCTCTGTGCAGCGGGCATGTTCAGTACACACAAACCTGTCGATGACACTGTGTTACAGAAAAGAAAACAAGGACAAAAAGAGGTAAAAAAAAAAAAAAAAAAAAAAGACAGGACAGGACAGTCATTAAAATGGGTTTGTGCACAGTACTTAACTTTTCAGGATCACACATAATGCCATATAAAGGCACCCCGTCTGTCACCCCAGAAAGCAAGATAAAAAAACAAAAAAACAACAACAAAAAAAGTGCAAGAAAAGAGTATATAAAAGATAAAACATGAGTATAAAAAAAAAGAATTTTCAAGTTCTTCAGCTCCCACATCAACCCCAGTCTGTTCACACATCTTTCCCTCACAGAAGAGTCAGCTGTTATTGAGTCAATCAGGGCATCAAAGTGTATAATCTGCCTGGCTTCCGATATGAGGGGGAACAATATTTTCCTCTCATTAATATTTGTGGAATGTGTGACACAGCGATGGGATTGCCACAGTAGAGACTCTTCAACACATTCTTGCACCAGAGGTTGTAAGTTCAGTTTCCTCAGGAGCACAGATGTGCCCCTCTCCACAGGCATTACATCACATTAGGCAGCCCTGTCTCCGAAAAACAGATAGAAGTTAAAGTGAGTCTCTTTTTATTCCGCCACACCCCAATGTGTTTACCAGCTCCTGTCCTGGAAGCAGGTGTTTATTTTTAATTAGCAGCCTTACCTCCTCAGTTCACTCCTTAAAACACAGTCTCCCTCTCACTCTTCTGGCTCTGCATAGTCAGCACAGGGCTTTGAGACAGGAACAATGATCATTCACTTCAAACAATTTTTGATATAGGTGTCTAAAAATACAAGCGCCTCCCTGTTGCCTGTTTTGTAACATTTTTCTATGGAAAGTCAAGTCACGGCAGCAATCATCTTTTGGCTTCTTGTCAACACAGTCGCTGTCTGTGCCCGAGTCAGCTTTACGTAATCCACCTCTCGCTGTGCTGCTAAACATTGTTGTGCAAAACACCAGGGAGAGTGAATGGAGAACACTGCAGGGGCAGGAGTGATGCATTTATGTGAATATTGTTTTATATTCCCAGAACTGCATGTGCCAATCAGAACATAAAAGGTTTTAAATAGTAAAGACAATTATATGACAGGATGATGGAGGGTTTAATCTTTGTGGAATCGGAATCAGCCTTTGGGAGCAGATAATAAAAAGGGTGATTGCAGGAAAAAGAAAGAATCCACGGTTGACCCATATAATCAAGTAGAATTTATAGACATGTTGTTTGAGTTCAGGTTGGTTCAGAATTGATAAGATGAAGTACTTTGGAAAGGTGTGTGTCAACTGTTGACATCAATTAAAATAAAACCAAGGGAACCACAACGATAAATAACAACGTTTTTTAGAGTCACGTTTAAGAGCCACATATCAGCTGCGTGGATAAGAATATTTGGATGGAGACCTGCGTGCTGGTGATTTAGTAAGGACATCTAGTGGCACTACTACAGGCTTACAGCCTGCTAGTTGCTCCAACAAAAGAGAAATGCTCAGTAATTTCACTTAACCCTTTATCGGGCAAAGAACCATATTTAGTCACTTCAGCAGATATCCAAATGGGATAT
>JAOWBC010001592.1:11385080-11396497 GCA_028566105.1 Hypoplectrus providencianus
AAGACAGAAAAGGTTGCGTGTCAGACCACCCATTAAGACACATGTACATATCATGGATACACGCATTCCACAGCTTGCGGTACAGCAGCACCTTCTTAAAATAGCAAACATGTCATTTTACATACATGTATAGTTCCAATTATATACATAAAAAAAGGCTACAGTTTCAGTCAACTCCTGCTTCAAAACCTCCAGCAACTACTGGAAGTTAAGTTATTAATGTTAATTACAATAAAAAATGTGATTCACATAGCTCACAAAATGTTAAAATAATTTACTCATGTCCACATGAGACGCGGAACCCATTCCCCTGTGGTGAAAATCATCCACATCATCCATATCTATGGAAGTTGGGTTAGAGATTCATGGTTTCCTATCAGGATAAAACTTTGCTCATGCTGTGACTTTTAATTAGCCGCATCATCAGATCATTGAAATTTGTCCAACACTTTTGCTGGTGACTAAACAATTGCATAACTGGAGAAGTGCACTTGGTAGAGTGCAGCTTTCTGCCTGGTTCTCAAACAACAGAGAGAGGACTCTCACTCCGTTGTCCCTCACATCTCACTTTCAGCCAAGATGGGCAGCGAAGATAACAATGGGGATGTGTATACCTTGTTTTATACCTGATTTAATGCATCAAAACATATTGGGTATGGAATTAATCTACACATGGTCATGTGTTTGAGCAACAACAATGGCCAAAATGGGAACTTTGCAGTCAAAATAATAGGCATCTCTAAGATTTTCAAACACTGCAACCATGAGAAGTCCTTGAGCATACAGTCATAAATATTAGGCCAATGTGGTAGTAATATGAGGGATTAGCAGCGGACAGACAGGAACACACAAACACATACACGGCCAAACACATTTGTTCATGCATGGCATTAAGAAAACGCGGCATTACATAAACTTTGTCAGGATAAATCAGTTTTTTAACTAATAAAATATATCTTAAAGAGAACATAACTGTTCAAAGAACAAACCAGGCACACCTGCTTACTTAATGTTCATTCAGCCTTCAAATGTACATGACACATAAGCAGATACAACACGGCGAGCAGGGAGCGGAGTCTAACACATGCAACCAAGCGTCCTGTTAATGGAGTGATGCATGCTAGTCTTTTGTTAATGCCAATCGATATGTATCCTCAGCAGATGTGATATCTGATCCTGTAAAACACTGACAGACTGACCACCCTCTGTTCCACTCAGCATCTCTCTCTTTCTATGCTGAGGGGTTTCTCTGCCTCTCTTTTCTCTATTTATCTCCTTTTCTTTGAGGCACACTGAAATGCACAATTCCCTCTTCGCGGCCACTCTCTCTCCCTCCATTTAGTTCTCAATTTCAGCCTCGCACCACACTCTCATTATCTTTTCCTTTTCCATGGTGCCGAAGCATTAATAAGCGCCACTGTCTATATATGCCGCAAAGTAAACTTCATGTATATTATGAGGAAGGCTACCAGGAAATCATGTCTCCGGGGTTGCTGCGGGTAGTTATTATGGAAAGTAGCCTGGCTCAGAGTAAAGTCCCTGATTGGTAAGTGATACCATATAAAGAGCTGATGTATCATTAGCAATTTGCGACAGTGGTGTAAACCCAACTATTATGGCTTATACAGTATTAGTGTTTTCTGAGTCTGCAGCATTAGTTTTGATTCACTGCTTCAAAGGCTGAACGGTCTTCTGGGACAGCAAAGGTGAACAAACAGAGTCCGGAGCCTCGTAGGGAGTTACTGTACACAAGTGTCTGCCAAAGAAACCTCACCTGCCTTCGGACAGCTCGACACCAAACATCAAAACACAGCACAAGTGGTGTGCAAATGAAATAAAAGGGTGACAAAGCATGGGAGGGAGGGGGGTTGCAGGATTGGGTAAATATAGAAAGAGGAACTGACATTTTCAAAAGCTGTCCTGCCTGCGCCCACAAGTTTCAGTGATGCGTGGATGTCAAGATCACAGTGCAAATTCTCCCACGCAGCTTATTGTACCTGTCGTTTGCCTGTTCTTAGACTGCTTTATATCTGTTCGCACAAGTCATGGTGCAACTGAACAGAATGAGCCTGACATCTTCAGTTAAGGTGGCTGGAGAGAGGACAAATAAAAAAACTCAACCTCAGTCTTTTTTGGCAGGCTGAAGCTAGAAAGTTTTGGTATCATCCAACAAAGAAAACATTATGTTGTCTGCATTTTTCTGAGCAACAGAATTGCAGATCTTCCTCTTCTTGTAAATGACAGGTGTCTGAAATCTTGTGCAGCAGTATTTTGTTTTTCGCTGAAGTTATTTTTCTATGAAGTCACTCATGTGGATTCCTCCCCAGTGATGGGAAACCCTGTGCTAGTTCCTCTTTCTGCAGCTGCTGTGCTGCATCCTGTGTGAGGCTGCTGCAGGTACGGCGTGCTCTGCTGCAGCACTGTGCATGGCCCGGCGGCGCCGTGCTTATCTGCACATCTCAGTAACCTGTGACTATGTTCATTTGAGCTGTTAAAGCTGGAACTGCCACTGCTTTCAGCACTCCCTGCACAAACACAGATGCATGGAAGAGTCAACAGGTGGAAGCTCAGGCTGAGTGTGTTCAAACATGAGGACCAGGCCGCAGAATGTATCAACACGGCGGCCTCCGTCCCCTGCCTGTCTCGCTCCCGGCCTGGCAGAGGGGGCACCCTTCTGATCAGGGAGTTTACTCAAAGCCGGGCCAGTCCGAGTAATTGCTACCCACAGTGACAAACAACTCCATTCAGCCTAAGTGTCGGTTTACAGTTTACTCTCCCTCCTCCGCTGCGTGCCCCCGCTGCCCATTCTGCCCGGTGCCACGCTGCATTAGTGGCCTGTCAACAGAGGCTCTCCTGACGCATCAACACCTCGTCAGCTGCCCTTCAAACCCAACGCACATATACAAACCCCATGTGCCATAACCCTTCTGTTTATGTGTTTGCTTCTCTAAAAGTGGAGGTGTGTGTGTGTGCGAGCGCATGTGTGAGGGAGAGCGAGGGAACGAGTGCGAGACAGTGAAAAACAAGGGAGAGGAGAAAAAACAGTGTGTGCAAATGCGTAGGAGAGAGACAGAGACACAAAGACAGAGCGCTCGTACACGGTCATTTCGTCTTCTCAGTACATGGCTCAGACCTACAGTGGCGACTCTATCTGCCAACTGAGACAATCTCATAAAAGGCTATCAAATGTGTACGCGGTGTGCAGCCTCTATATCTTGAGACTGCAGCTCCAGGGCCCAGTGAGGCAGCTCATCAATCACACATGACAATCAAGTGCAGCTAAAACACTTACTTAGTAAATCTGTGCGAGTGTGTGTGTGTGTGTGTGTGCGTGTGGAATTGAAATGCTGAATCTACAGAATACATGTCAATCATAAACTGCACTGAGGGTTTCTTCCTGCAGGCATGTGCCAGAGTGTTTTGTGGACACAAAAGAGGGATCTTGTTCTGCATTTTTGTTGCTTTACTTGTTGTTTCCAAACCTCAGAATATTTCTTCTGAATATATCCTTGAAGGATCTGCTCAAATGCACCAGAACATTTTTTTAACTTAATCTCCATAGGTGTCTGTCCCTGCATATAGTTTTGTCCGAATCAATCCAGATTTTGCAATATCCCTCTGTCAATGTTAAAATTAATATTGAGTGGATATTAATATATAGAGTGGATGAATTTTCCCAAACAATGATAGTTCCTGTAAATCAGCTGTAAATTAGTTTTTAACAAATGTGATCAAATTTTTTTTAACAAAAAAAGGTTTTAACAAATCAAATAAAAAATAAAATAAAATTATAGACTTTACTTCATACAAAGTCTGTGTAATATCTGATTGAACCCATGTGTGAATGGAGCAGACCATTTTCCAGAGAATTCACAGCAGGCAAGTTGACAAATTCATGATGAAACTGAAAGAATACAAGATTCTTGTATTCATGTTTTCACTTGTCAATGAGCACGCCAAACAGGAGAGATGACGGGATTTGGGAAATTCTGTAGGTCAATGACAGATTCAACAGACCAGTCAAGTAAAAGCATTAGACTTAAACCAAATAAAGTATTTCCTGTAAGTGAAAACAGACGATCACCTCTGGAGTGATACATGCAGTCAAGGGAAATATAGGAAAACAGCTTCTTGGAAAGATATATCACAAGGAAAACTTGTGTATGGATTAATAAATAAAAATCTGCATTATTGGGGTAAACAGTCCCTTTATGTACCTTCACAGATGCACGCAGTATTTTTCCACAGTTTTCCAGTGTGGTATGTTTTCTTTATCCAGTTTACTTAAACATGTTAAATCATCATGCTGCTTTCACAGCGCTAATCTTATCTTTACAGGAACAGTTGTCAAGAACCGCCTGCTAAAGATACAAAGCCTCACTGTACTGTAAACACGAGGTCGACAAGGATTAAGGTGTCAAGATGAGTGTCAATACCTGCATGCTGCTTAGTAACAAAGCGCCAGGGACAAGCAAACATACACTGGCCTCCAATTTTGACCCAAACTCACACTACAAGGAAGTTGAAATACTGTGAGAGGAAATTTATTGCTATGAGGAAAAAGTTCAGGTAGCAAAAAAAAACGAGGAGACACCTTCATAAGTCAAACGTGGACCGCTGTGCTGAAGCCAACTGGCCCACTTTGCGTTAGCAGACAGACAGAAATGTGTCAGCAGCTGTACTCATTGTTGCTGGGAGGTGCAGTCTAGTCTGGCCATGAGGGAAGGCCACACACAGCCACCCGGTCTGGTTCCACCCATATCCTGCATGCTGCTTCTCAACGACATTGAATCATACACATTGTATGTGGCAGACACTATAGAAGAACATTTTTCTCGCCCGTTCAAATTGCTCTGGACGGTAAGCGAGCCCCAAAGGTCATGTGACCCACGTTTGGGGAAATAGCAGCACATTCCTCCAGCTGTCATCACCTCATGAAGATCTGGTTAGGAGAAACCTGACTCGCCACCTCCTTCTCGGTCTGCCTAACCCCCACTCTCCCCACCAACATGCATCCTCCTGCTGATCATTTGAATACAAAGCAGAGAAACAAAGACGTCCTTAAAATAGAGATGCTGTGGCTTTCAAAGAAGCACCCGCTGCAGAGCCAGAAAACAGAGTGAGAGGACGAAAGCGGCGAGATGAGCAGGCTTATGGCGAGAAAGTGAGACACTGTATTGATGTAGGATAGGTGGCTGCATACATTGATTTCCTGTTAGTTCTTGCCCGGTTACGTACGGCTGATTTGTCATCCAATACAGGTTGAAGCACTGTCTCCGAACACGCCCTACACCAGGCTTCACTGGCTTCTCTGTAGGCATTGACACACACTGGATCATTATGTTACCACTGAGAATGTTTCCCCACTGAGAATATTTACTGTAAGAGCTTTCTGTCATGCCAGGTTACTAGATATCTCAGTGTAACCTCGGGTTCAGCATTCGCTCATGTCTATCTCCAGTTATCAGTACTGATTGGGTAATACCTGCTGTAAAAACAGCCAATAGAATTAACACCTGAAACCACAAGCCCATTCATTTACTATCACACCTCCTCTCACTTTATAGAGGCAGTATTAGCTGCCTATTTTCCCCTGAAAACCAAAACTTTACTTTCTAAGGAAGGATTTTCCAAAATGTCTCCTCTTTCTTCATTTTCTATCTAAAGTGTTTTTTTGGATGGTTCTTGATTTCCTCAGTTTAAATTCCTCTGCATTCCCTTCAGAATTATCAGTCTTGTTTCTAAGATGCTGACGATACATTCACACTGTAGGTGACAGAGTCATCCAGTAACTGCAAGTTTCATTTCCTCGAAAGCTGACCGATGAGGGAAACCTGGATGACGTGCGTGTTTCACAAGCTTAAGAGCTGACATTTGTGGTCAGCAGCTAACAGGTTTAGTTAGTCAGCATAATCAAGGTAACCATGAGAAATCGGAAAAAACAATATTTTAAAACTCAATTCAAAGGGATAACTGGAAGAGATTTAATTGTTTTTCATGAAATGGTTAATGAATAAGATGATGACGCATAATGAAAGCACTAAAAACAGTGTCGTGCCGTTAACAAATCATTACATTTATGGAACATAGCTACTCATAAAGATGGGGATAAATCAAGTTTGGCATTTTGGGTCACACCATCTTGTTTGTTTTTGGACTTGAAATTACATTATTTGGACAAGAGGAGGGGACTGAGTAGAAGGACACTAACTTGGTCTCCCTCAACAGTAATTTACATTATTACATTGAGCTGTATTGTAGAACACTTGGAGCTTGTGATTGAGAACATAAACCCACTTTGAAAAATGTATTAAAGACGCAAGTGAGACATAGACATTTTCTTATTGACTTCTATACAATCAGACTTATTTTTGCACCAATCCAGTCGCCCCCTGCTGTCCATGACAAAGATTACAGGCTTAGGCACTTCCGCAACAACTTCACTTTCAGACCCAGAGGTTGCTGTTTGGTGGTTGAAGAGGAATGACCACAGAACTAATTTGCCATCTACAAAGCCATCCCACTAGCATGGCGAAAAATTGAAGGCCTTGGATAGAGGATATAAATAAATACACACAATAAAGATCACCCTCAGACTAAAGGCCTAGTCTGGCTTTAGGAAGGATAACATTTCTGAAAGTGTTTATACCGGCTTGTTTGTTGAAAAACAGACAGTGGGGAAGACTTGGCAGAATTCAATGAAAGTTCACCATGAAAAACTGCACTGAGGATAATCTGATAACACTGTAGTTACACAGCAAAGCAATAAATGGTGCATTACACAGACTGACGGGATGAAACACTGATACCGTCGACAATCTGCAGCCTCAGAGTTTAACGTACGCATTTGAGCACCGAGAAGAAAATGCTGCCCTCTTCTCATCCTTGCAGCCACTCCACAGCCGTAGAGTATGCCCTCCAACCTATGACTCTCGTGTCTGTTATGCAAGCCAAAACACAAAACTAGGACCAATAAAAGAAAGACTGTTGCAAGCTTAGCAACAGGGACAACTCACTCTCACAAGACCAGAGACACCATCCATCTCACCGGCTCACAAAGACACATTATGCTTTCACACCGACAAGGAATTCAGCTGAAGAAGTTAACTTAAGATTTACAATCCTATGACACTTGTTGTCATAAATACAATTTTGAAATCATGTAAATCGCACATAGAGCATCTTTTTCTTTCTTATGCCTGCAACAATGTATGTGTGCCTCTACCTCGTTTTGCTCGAGACAAATTGATTTCTCCGCTCTTCCCCCTATCCGCCCCCCTCCTCCTTTCTCCAAAACTCACACTAGGGTTTCTCCTGATCTCCCTCTTCTGTGTAATTTAGGCACTCCCACAGTAATGGACACCCTACTCAGGGGCAGCGAGTGGGAACCCAGCCCCAGCGCTCCAGCTACTGTACTCTCATAGAATCCTGATCAGCTTCTCAGATAGCCACATACACGCTATTACAGCGAGTAGTAGTGAGACAAAGACAAACCAAGAGGGGACCACGGAGGAAGGTCGAGGGAGCTCAACCCTCTATCTTCTCTGCTGGTCACATGCTACCAGCCGTGCAGCTCCCGGTCTCTCTACGGGTGCAGGTGTCAGAGTGAAATATTGCGTCCACCCTGGGGCCAGAGATGCACCATGCGCCCACCCCTTACCCCCACCTCTGTCTCCCTCCCCATAGCGTCTTCACTGGTGCTGCAACCTGTCAATCAGCTGACATCGGGGTGAGACGCGGGTCCTCGGAGGGCGAGCGCAGTGCCATTAAGCATATTACAGTTGCAGAGTGTTGATGAAAAAATCAAAGTCTGCAGTGACTAAGCTGGGGTAGCTCCCTAACACTGTGCTGACGGGGCAAAGCAGGGAAAAAAAGGGAGGAGGTGGGGGACTACCTGGGTGCAAATACTGGGACTGCTGACTGTTGTTGGTTGTTGAGGACAGGAGGATTACATAATAGAAATCACTGTAACACCTCCGGCTGAGGAAGAGCTTGCGACAATACTCGCTATCCTTTTTGCCCAAAACATGTGCCACTCGGGCTGCAACTAACGAGTATTTAATTATCAATTAGTCTGCTGATTATTTTCTGAATTGAAATAGATTGTTGGGTTACAAAATATCAGAAAGTAGTAAAAATAATTTTGATTGCAGTCCAAAACCTAAATATGTTCTGATATGAAACAGAAAAAAATAGGATGCATGAAAATTAACTTTAACAATGACTTGTTTTTTTGTTTTTTTCAATAGTTAGTGATTACTTTTCTGTCATCAGACTGACTGATTAGTAGGTATTTGCCGTTTATTTTAAGCCTTTGCCTCGGTCATGGCCAGAAATCACAGTTCATATCAGAGTTGTAATACCTAATTAATTTAGGTAATTTAGGTTGCAATAATGTGCCATGCCCAGTGCATGCTGGGATACAGTGCAAATTATACGCAAGATAGATAATTAATAAATGTATGCACTAGTCTCAATTATCAGCTTTAGCATGCAGCAGATGAATTTATAGCCCTGCGAATGGCCCCCACTTTTTTCATTTTTTGTTTATTTTTTCAATTTCACCGGCTGATTCTGTGTCAGAGGCTCATCTATAATATCAAAGGACCCGTTCTCTCTACCTCCCATCCATTACTTCCCCCAACAGAGCGACTCATGCTGAGCAACACCATCACCTGACCATTCGTTTCAACCGCTAATCCACCATGACAGTGTGACAAATGTGACACGGGATTACTTCACTAAGGCTGCAATGCATTGTGGAGCTTGATCCCGCCTGAGATGATTCACCTGCTGTCATGCCTTTTGTTTGACCATGAAGCAGGTGGATGAACTGTCTCATCAAGGATTATTAGGCTTTTCAGACACCTAAATAAGCAAATGTGGGTTCGTCGTTACATAATCTCAGCCTAACACTTCAGATCAGTAGTACAGTCTGACTCCATGTCTAACTGCTCATGTTTGTTGCTCAGCTGGACCTCTACACTCAGATATTACGCAAGTGACAATAATGTTATCTTAATGATGGAATCAGTCAGGACTTCCTTTAGGGCTGTGATTTCACAATTACACTTTGTATTGGTGCCGACAAAGCAGTGATACAGTCATTCCCCAGCTGCAGTTATGGTGCAGAGATCATGGATGCATTAAGAGAAGTGGATACAGAATTGGAGGTGGAGTCTTTTTCATTCATGGCTGCTAAGATGTGCATGAAGCTGAAAAAATTTTTACTCCTTTGTACCCCAGACTTCTCTGGTTTCTTCCCGACTCTGGGGCCAGTCCAGCCAGCTAACATCTGGTTTAGTACTCTGCTATCTTTAAAGCCACAGCGGTAAAGCTCTTCTAGACTTTGTAAATGATAATGCATAAGTCATCTTTAAGGGGTTGTGGCACTGATTTACAGCCATATTTCCAAAGGAGTTTGATTAATTTGGTGTATGAAATGTCAGAAACTTAACATAACTTTGTAGAGCTCTAGGTGAAACGTCTTGTTTTGTATATTCACCTGCCAATGGCTGGAACCAGTAAATGTTTAACAATCCAAATAAAGTTTTAAAAAATAGGTTTTACACTGATGATGGATTGATCGTATCAGTTCTAGAGCTAACAGACTCAGACATGGACTAATCTGATTCAAGAGATGTGAATCATCGGCCTAATAATACTGACTGGCTGACTTTTGCATTTTATATCCTTCTTCTCTTCCAGTCACTGCAGCTGATTTTCTTTAAACTCCCTGTCTCTATAAGAAAATGTATAATCAAACAGGGGGAATTCCCACATGTTTGCTGAATTTAATTAGCCATGTGCTACGTTTTGCAGACTCATTCCCCAGTAGTATTAAGCAAGAGAATCAGTGTGCTGTGCAAAGTTTCGGGCTACAGTTTATGATGCTGATTGGCTTTACGAAATCAAACCGCTTCTTGCAGAATAATAGTAAGCTACCAGAGAACTTTCCACTGCTTCGGCCCAGTGCAAATGCACCGTAGTGTAGAGAGATAGGTTTGGCAGTGCTACTCGAATATGACAGGCCCTCTGATTTTACTGAAGTACAGTGGTAGCCTGTGTTCTGTCTAGACCAAGCGAGGAAAGTTGTCTGTAGGAATGCTCATGCAAATATTGACCTTCAATTAGGTGAAACAGACGCCCTCGCTTAGGGGCTGCAATATGGAAGCATCAGCAAAAACATTGTGCACATAAACAGTCACAGAATATATATAAACATGCAGAGACATACCTACTCAGTGTACGCAAACACGTCTTGTATAAATACACCTTTCGTTTGCAGTGTGACATCAAATGGAAGACAACAGCGAAAGCTGAAGCCTTTTAAAGTGAGTTTTAACCTCAAACAGGATGTCAGCACAGCATCAGTAGCATCACAAAGCCACAACAAAAATGAGCAATTCTACACACACACAACAATATCTGTAGAGTTTTGTGCACTTTAATGGGGTGAGGAGCAAATGACCTTCCCAAGTGATGGCAGTCGACCACACTCCTGCATAATTAACAGCATCTAAAATGAGGTGTTCTTTATATGACCTTACCTGACAATGTCAGGGCACAGCTTGCCCACAGGGAGTGTGCGGTAAATAACAAATGCATGTGTGTGTGTCCACACAGCATACATACACACAAACTTGTTTCAGATATGTTTTTATATTAGATTATGGATCACACAGCAGAGTATGGCCCGGAATATAAACAGGAGCATGCCTCAGAGCGCCCTGCAAGCCAGCACGTCTCATAGCATGAGGCGCCGCCAGGAAAGAGAGCGCTCCTCAAGGCTGAACACGGTACACCGCAGACTGACAGCGCCACGAGAGAGACAAAACACACCTGGATTTCACTCAAGGCTGCTCCACACTTTTCACAGGGCTTTTAAAGAGCGCAGCTAAAGGAGAGGGTCCAGGGGTTAGTTCAACCGCTCTGCTTCAGTGACAGTGGCATGGCATGTGGAGGATTGGGCTGGAGCATCGCCTGCTGCCTTGATTTGCTCGGCAGATCTGCGGCAGGGTTGGAAGGATTTTCCTCCCAAAGCCCTCTTACCCTCCCGCAGAGCAGAAATCCCCTCCAATCCTCCCTCGCAGTTACTGCAGGGACGTCTTACACGCTGAGACAAAGGACTCCAGAGACGAGAGGAGAGGAGAGGAGAGGAGAGGAGAGGAGAGGAGAGGAGAGGAGAGGAGAGGAGAAGAGAGGAGAGGAGAGGAGAGGAGAGGACAGGAGAGGAGAGGAGAAGATGGCAGAAGAGAGACTAACAAAGAGGCACACAAGAGGTGAGAGAGAGGAAAAGAGAAGAAAAGAAATTAGAAAAAAAGGAGAAAACAACTAAAAGAGAAGGAACGGAAAGGAAGGGAAAGCAGAAGGAAAGGAAAGGAAAGGAAAGGAAAGGAAAGGAAAGGAAAGGAAAG
>JAOWBC010001592.1:11426250-11439973 GCA_028566105.1 Hypoplectrus providencianus
GATTAACTGTTCCTTTCAAAAAGTCTTTGTTTTTTTTACATTTTGTTTTTATTTCCCCTTCATTGGAAAGGCAAAATGCTCCCACACAGCAGAGTTATTGTTCGCTCTGACCTCTCTGACAAAGCAGTGACCCCTAAAAGAGCAGGAGGAGGCCAGCTCACTCAAACAATGGACCTCAATGAAGGACTGTGTTAGGATTCCAAAGAAGTGCAGATATAGTAAATCAATTAGCCGATCAAAAAGTTCAATTACCACTATAAAATCTTCATTAATATTCAGCAAGGAAAATGATTGATATTGGCTAAAACATTGCTGTCTTGTGACCTTGACCTCTGACCTCACCTTTGCAGACATCCAGGTCAGGGAGCTGAACAAGCGGGCTTCTGGTCATGCATTTGAGCTCATCCTGAGTCCCTCAACCCCAGATGCCAAGGGTGAATTTCCATTGTCCCCTCTGAAGAAAAAGGAAACGTCACTGGATGAGATTAAGAAGAAACTGGAAGCTGCAGACGAGCGACGCAAGGTATTGCCGGCAATAATAAATTGCTAACAGATGTGAGGAAACAACCACTTTGAATTCCACTGAGCAGAAGTACAAAGACCTGCACATAGGTTTGACATTCAGGTTTCTGTTAGAGGTTTTCTGTTTCTGCCTTTTGTTTAGAGCCAACAGGCTGAAGTCCTGAAACACTTGGCTGAGAAGCGAGAGCACGAAAAGGAGGTCATCCAGAAGGCCATCGAGGAGGACTGCAACTTCAGCAAGATGGCGCAGGAGAAACTGAATCAAAAGATGGAGGCAAACAAAGAGAACCGCACTGCACAGATGGCAGCTCTTAATGAGAAGTTTAAGGAGAAGGTAAGCTCATAATGGCACATCAACCTGTCTTCATGTTTCCTGTCAAAGTCATTAAACTACACTGTTGTGATGATTCTCTGTTCAAACACTTACAGGACAAGAAGCTTGAGGAAGTGAGGAAGAACAAGGAGGCAATGAAAGAAGTGGGAAATTAATTTGTTCATGATCTCTTACACAGTTTTACCTTACCTTTCCAAAGATTTATTTTTTTTAACCGATACTTCTGCTGTTTTGTCTGTTGTGTTCTGATTATGCTGTTGAATGAAAGTTGGTTAAACAATGTTAGATTAGGGTTTGATATCGTCTGACGTTTTCTTCAATTGTAGATGTCTTATTGGCAGCTGATTAGACTAGATTTTGTGGTACACATTATATTTTTTCATTAAGAGGCATTACTTTGTAAAAAAAAAAACAACAACAACTGGTCCTTATACTGTTACAAATGCAGCTTATAGTGTTCTGTGCTTTTGACAATACTGTACTGGGTTCAGTCAATAAAGTTTATATCCAAAATGTATTTTTTCTATTTTGGTGTGTTTGAACATGTGTTTTTAATGAACGTTAAGAGTTAAATGAAACTTTGTACTTTATTTACCATATAATGTATTTGACCTACCTGGAACCAGAGGGGATACACAGCAGTAATGTGACGTATAATGTATTACACTCAGTAACACTTTAACACTGCTGACACCTAGTGGCAGGCAGGTAATATTGGTGATAGTTGTATAATGGTGAAAGCAGTGGTTCCTGAAGGGGTCATGAGATTTAAGAGGGAGAAAAGGAAGAAAATTAGTTGCATCAAATGATTATGTTTCTCACATTCACCTCTTTTTTTCTTGTGGGGCACAGCATAACTTTTCCTCTCCAGGTGCATGTAAACCTGATAAATGAGACAAATTTCATTTAGGAAGTAAAATCACCACTGAGCTGCTCAACTGATGTCACACTGAGACCGCATCAGAAATTTACCATGTTCGTGCTTTAAATTACTTCAGCTGACTTCCTGTTTGGTAACAATACAGATATGATCACAGGCAATGCACAGAAACACCAATCTATATTTTGCATCACAGAGATTACAAAATGTTTCCATTACACTTATTCACAACACAAGATACCTCTGAACCTGTAATTTTAGATTGTGTGACTGATTTTTTTAAAGTGACAACTTTTGAATGAAAATTGCTTCAGTCATGGTTTATATAAACTCAGTTTAACTCAGCCTTGCTTTGGACTAAGTAAATTTCAGTACATCATTAACAAGATAATACTATATATTAATGATGATACATGCACGGTAAAGTGTGTGCATGCACAGTACAGCCAGTATCATAACTAATGTAGCATAAAACATCCCCTTATATTTCATGTGAAATAATGAATAATTCTATCTCTAAAGCATAAAAACAGGAAGTAACACAAGTAGGGGCCCAAAAAGTTGACATCCACTGTCATATCATATGCTATTATATAAACACTGGATTCCTTAATGTGTATGCGTCATTGCATTGTTTTTATCTGCCTTGGATGTGTCAGTTGACAAAACTGTGGCTCTCTCATTTGTAAGCAGTGATATCATCATGCATAAGCAGCTAAACGGGCCCAGTACTGACTGTTACAAGTTGTCACAGTAATTACATTGTCACATATTCTTGCAGAGAACATGGGATTGGAGGCATAGACATGGTGACACACACTTTAAAGTTCTACAGATCTTCTGTAGATATCTACTTTAGTCTGTTGCATGTGTTGAGTACATAAAGTGATTAGTCAATGGGGATTCAGAAGACATGGCATTTTGCAAAAACTGATGAATGTTAACCAAAGAAGTTCACAGCAACAGAGGCTCTGGCCTGCAGACATTTTCATGTAACACTTGCCATACACATGAGTCACATTATTTTGTGTTAGGAAGCAGAAATGTTGTCTTATGGGTTTGTTTACACTTGCTTGTATCTTGCAAAGATTTGCAGTTAGTGTCTAGCCTGTCACACGGTGAAAATGTCAATCAGTGCCAAAGTGGCATCTGTTCAATGTAGCACAGAGCAGATGAATGTGTGTGCTCAGCAGTTTCTCTAAATGCTCCTCAACCTGTTTGTTTAATTTCTAGAACCTGTCGAGTAAACTGGAAAGCAGGAATGTCTTTTATAGCTATTTCGTTTGAATAGACACAGAGAATGCACTGCATATTAGAAAATTACATTTCGATCGTATTATGTCTAATATTTTTCACTGTGGTCTGTTTTAATTCAAAGATCTGAAGTGATTAACCTCCAGAGACACAAGAATTTTATTCTGCATAATTTGAAAGAGATTGATTAGTGAACTATGCCAATGAAGCGCAATGTAAATGCTAGTAAATGTTTGCACACATAGCTGCACACATGGACGAACTTTTATCTTTAGCTACATTAGGAAGAAAAAAAAGAAAAATCTTATGGTACTTGAATAAAAAACTTTGAGAAATGGCTCCAAAACCAGATCAGTTTTCATGTTATGTGGCAATTAATATGCACTTACGTTATGATAATGTTTGCAGAAGCGTATCATATAAAAATCTACGCAGAGTTGGCTGTGTTTGGTTTGAGTCTGTATTGTTACACAATCATGTCTTTGTCATGTATGGCGAAGAAACTGCTGGACTCCTCAGCCCAGAAAGCTGCTTGTCCCACAGCGCAGTGTTCCTCGACCGACAACACAGGGAACAATGGCTGGCTCGGCTCCAAAATCCCCTGCCTAGCCTCAGCCCGTGCTGGAGTTTTGGAATCTTGCTCGTGATCATGACTTTTCATGGCTGCACTCATGCATTATGAGCATCCATTCAATCTGCTCTACACTTCAATATGAATCATGCTCTGAGCTTCTGTTGACATTTCACAATCTGAAATTGACCTCACAGCTCATCCTAGAGTGGATAAATACCCACAAGGCCAAATCACAGTCATTTTTATGTTAGACACACCGTTAATCCATCACTGTTGATAATATAGTCTACAGGATGGTTTGACTCAAGAAACAATGCAGATCATTCTGAAAAGCTGAGTCTAACAAAGAAACTCTGTTACTTGAACGCCACACAAGAGAAGCCAATGGCCATAAAACTGATTTTACCACACACAAGCAAAGCAGACTTGTTTTGACAACCAAATGAGATGCAGTCGGGCTATCACAGTAATTTGGATGTCAGTTTAGAAGCCAAACACTGACAGAGGAATACCGTCCCGTTTAAGAACATGCATAATGTAATAGTTCAGCCTTAGGTATTTTCCTACCTCTCTTGTAACTAATTTACTTTTTTTGAACATACTTCAATTTTAATTGAGTTCTTCCAATTTACGCTACTTTATACTTCTACTACAACACATCTCAGAGGGACAAATTATTAAAATTATATTTACATAAAAATATAAAATAAAATTATATTTTTGCTCCATCAGCTTTATTCGACTCTGAGTTAGATTTTTTTTGTTATATTATAATTAAAAAACGTAATATGCTGATGTGATTTGATGCAGCGCTACAAGTCTACGCAGTGCTTTACAAAGTATCTACAATTGTAAGTGATAAAAACAGAAAATATAATAATTTTTCATAATGTTATAACTTTTTGAAAAGAGCCATTCTACTCATGAGTGCCAGTGGTAGACTTAGGCTTTCTGGTTTGCAGGGTTAAACAGAATTAAGAGCACCAGCTATATGCGGCCCAAGTACACAGACAGTTTCCTAGGACCTATCAGCCTGTATGGCACTGCATCACATCTTAATTTCAAGGCCACCCCAGAGGGCAATTTATCCAACAAGATCTCCAACCTAAACAACAGAAATGGTTCTTTGTTAATACCACCCGTAGCAACCTGTTATTTTTAAAGTTACACTACAAAACCACTGGTTTAGGTTTAGGGCCAAAAAAAACCCTCCAGGTCAGGCATTTGACACGGTAAAAAAATGTACATGAATGTTGGAGGTGAAGTAGTTACAAGGATGACAAAACTACCTTGAGACATATATTTAGGTAAAATATGTTATGTTGTTATGTTTACATCATTCACATGGGACATGGACGCGTTCTCCTGGGTGAAGGTCTGACATTTATTTTTTAACCAATCAGCCAACCTTCCCACCCTCTCTCCCAAGGTGCGAATTTAAACTCCCAACCGCTGTTATTCATTAATATAGAGGGCTGGAGGGAGGACAGGCTAAAACATAAATATGGGTTGTAATTTGTTGCATGCACAGGCAACCAATGGGATAATTTGGGGGGGAAATTAGTTTGCTTAATAATGATTTGTCCATTTACCGGCACCCTAGAGGCTACTTAATCATGTTTAATGTACTAAGAGGACATAACATTTATTCAAAATTTGGGGGCACCAAGGGGGTCAGTGATGAGTACTACACATAGCCTACCATTTTGAATCCAGGCCTTATTTCTCATGGAACTCAGACTCTGTTATTCCTACTTTTTCTTTTACTCTAGTCCAGAATAATAATTATACCTTTTGTAATGGCATTTTCAATACAAAAAAGCAGTAGGCCTTCATGAAGAAAATGCATGTTTATATTATAGAAGAATTAGGAAATAAGATATTAACATAAATATAGTGACCTCTCCTGCGTTGATAATAAGCTTAATGTTAATATATTTGTGTGTATAGTAACACACAGGGGTTTCTATAAATGTGAGGTCAACTATGACACATCCTTATCAGATAGAAATGCCTCACTGAGGTGCCATGCCTTCATCTGGCAGTGGAAGAATTTCAGCTGAGAGTGGGAGGGCTGAGCAGCCAGGCGGCAGCTGTCATTGGTCAGCACAATGTGCGCGGCCGCGGGGAAACGCAGAACCGCGATTGCTGATTGGCTGAGAGAGCCGCCAGTCCAACTGGCCTGTATCCTCCCAGCAGCTGCGCGGTGAGAGCCGCCAGGCGCTGCTCCCGTCACGGTCATCCTCTCTCTGTTCACCCCTTCAAACAATGTTATCTATATTCTCCAAACCATTCATCGACTGCTAAACTCAAGGCTTTGGATTGATTCTACCATCTACAGGTACGTCCACTTTATTAGTGGGATTCATTTCATTTCGTACATCCGCGTAATTTTTTCCGGTAAAACGTTAAAGTGACATAGCGTGAAATACGTTCAGATGCGCCTCGGACGCCAGTCAGTTTTCATGAGCGTGCAGCGGTATTTTCTCATTTCATCACTAAACGGCACACAGCACAGGTGCACATGGGGAGCTGAAGCAAGCCTCGAGGCTCGGAGGAAGGGTGGATGCAAATGAATTTCAAACGCAGGATCTCCTATTTTAAATTTGGTCCATCAGGTGCAGATTTGCATGTGGGAATTCACTGCAACAGGCCCATATAGGCCTGGGTTTAATATCTACAATTTGAACCAACCTGCCTTCTTTTAATCGAGCAATTTTCTGAACCCATAAATATTTGAAAGGATTGCAACCCTTGCTGGAAAGGCAGGGTGTGGACGTCGGATGGGGTTATGTTACGTAAGCTCTTCCCATTCATCACTCCACGCCTTTCCTCCTGAACCTCCGGCCTGTGTTCATCCCACACAGCCTGGTCTCTGAGAGGCTGCTGTCTCTGCTCCCTGCCTGCACAGCAAAATGCACGAACACAGGAAGATCTGGCACATCTTATTAATGATAAATGTACAAATATGTTGAGGACGCTCCTTTGGGTTAAAGCCACAAGTGACAGGCCAATACAAGACAAAAATCAGTGACTAGTGCATAGTTCAGATTACTAAATGTCATTTTTAAATCCAACATAAGATCTTTATATGTTGCATAAAATAATAGGAACTGTAAGATATAATTACATAATATATCTAGTCTCTTTATGTTGTTTATTTGCTTTAATATGATTCCGGCAGCTAGTTTTGCTGGATTTGTTTTGGAAGAATTAGTCAGGCATATAGGGCTACACAATTCAGGGGATTTTCAAGATGGGAACTTCTCATGAGAGTTAAATGTGTGGGGAATTTATGTAGGCTTTATTAACAGGGGAATAACAGGATTAAAGAAAAATAGCCAAAGGCATCATGTTATAAACAGTGTATGGCCCTTTAGGCTGTTATCTGCTGTTTAAAATGAAATATAAAAAAGAAAATAAATATTTTCAGTCCAGTAGGCTGAAACAATCAAAGCCTACACTGAAGCATGAAGTCCGTTGTGGCAGTGGTGTGGGCTGCACATGCCATGGTAGGATGTACTGAGCATGCAGAGGGTTGTAATTTTACTGGACTCCCATTTAATGAGATGCTGGCAAACCGTCTGTTCATGTGATGGAAGAGTGCTGAATGCAGCGCAGTTAAAGTTCAGCTATGTACACTTACCTCGAACCAAAAAACTCAACACCTAGTTTTGCATCTTCATGTGTGTTTCCCTAACAAATAGATTCATGATTATTTTTGTAAAAATTGTACGATTTTTATTTAAGTTGTGTAAAATTCACCAAATTCTAGAGGTTAACATTTTCAAGACATTTCCAGGCCTTTTCAACCCGATTGCAACTCTTGTAAGGCAATTTGAGTAGGTAAAAAAAAAAATAAAAAAAATTTCATTAAAATGAAAAATACCATTGTCTTATCAAATGGGTTGACTGGTTAAGTTAAGCCTAACTTAGGCCTAACATCTTACAGTGTCTTAATTGCATTTTTTTTTTATTTTTATCTCATTACCATTTTTTATCCTAAAAACTATAATCAAATCAATTACCACAAATCCTGCTTATACTTCTACATTTTATAGTGAGTAAATTCCTTTTTTGCAACCACAAACACTGAGAATTGACAAAGAAGCCCTCATTGGCAGAATTTATGGCTATATGGGCAGCTAAGGTCAGAGCTTTATTGCACCTGAGGCCCTCTGGGGTGTGACAGCCCTTCAGAATGATGCATTGATAGTAGAGCAGATTAAATTCTTTGGACATTCAGAGACACCAATCAGATGGTCGGCCAAACAAACCAACAGCCAGCGTGAATTTTAGAGGCATCCATGAGGTATGATTGATCATAAAGACATCAGGGTAATTCACTTATTCAAATTAAAACACTTAAAGCTGGACTAATCAATATTTTTGTTATTAACAATGGAGCAAAATGACTAATGTGAATTGGGTCGCTGTCAGTGTCAAACACTCAGGATTATCACTCAACACTGCAGTTAGTTAATCTCTGTGGGGCCTTTGAGTCTCTGGCTTATTGTTTTGGTTCTGTGGCCCGTAAATCCACTCTCATCAACCTTGATTCCAGTTGCAGCAGGCAACAAACAGCTGCGCACTTCCTGCCCAGCACCACTCGGACAAAGTTAGCGACTCGCTGGTGAACGTGAGGCCCTTTTCTACTGGAGGAACTTTCCTCAGTGATTAGGAGCTTTTTCAGGAAATCAAAGCATTTCTGCTGATTTAAGAGCAGGGTCTGTGTTATATATAGCTTTAAGCCGTGTCCTGTTTATTCATACAACTAAGAAGTACATTGTGCTTGTTTTATTACATTAAAATTAAAGATTAAGTTTGCTGACATTGTCCCGGCTCAAAGTTAGATGGTCTTGGTTTTAAATACAAAATAGTGAAGAGGTTCCCTCCCAGTTTCTCCTCTTTTAATGTCTTTAAATGCTGCCTTGTACCTCCCAAACCCAGATATTATGTTTAATTTGGTATATGACAGAAAATGGCAGGAGCTCTACATATTTTAGAGGCTGAAAACTGAATTTCCTGCCATTTGTGCTTGAAAAATGCCTTTATCACCAGTCAATCTTTGACATTTTTTGCTTGATAAATGACTTTGCTGATTAACTTCCTGTCACACACGGCACATGTGCCATAGCCGACAGTAGCTCAAAGCCAGACAAATATTGACTAACTGCTCTTTCGCTCCTTATGTCCGCCCTCCCCTCTGGCCCTCCCAGTTTGCCATGGCGACGGTGGTGATGGAGCAGATCGGTCGCCTGTTCATCAACGCGCAGCAGCTGCGCCAGATCCCTCAGCTGCTGGAGTCGGCCTTTCCCACGCTGCCTTGCACCGTGAAGTTGTCCGATGTTCCCCGGGTGTTCCGCGAGCGCCACATCCACACCGGCTACAGGCAGACGGACCAGAGCTGGCGCTACTACTTCCTCACCCTCTTCCAAAGGCACAACGAGACCCTCAATGTGTGGACCCACCTGCTTGCCGCCCTCATCATCCTGGTGAAGTGGCAGGAGATCTCGGAGACGGTGGACTTTTTGCGAGACCCTCACGCTCAGCCGCTCTTCATCGTGCTCCTGGCAGCCTTCACCTACCTCTCCTTCAGCGCTCTCGCTCACCTCCTCTCTGCCAAATCTGAGCTCTCCTACTACACCTTCTACTTCCTCGACTACGTGGGCGTCGCTGTGTACCAGTATGGCAGTGCTCTGGCGCATTACTACTACGCCATCGAGAAAGAGTGGCACACCAAGGTGCAAGGGCTCTTTTTACCTGCTGCGGCGTTCTTGGCCTGGCTCACCTGCTTCGGCTGCTGCTACGGCAAGTACGCGAGCCCCGAGCTGCCAAAGGTGGCCATCAAGCTCTGCCAGGTGGTGCCCTCAGCCTTGGCTTACTGTTTAGACATAAGCCCTGTGGCTCACCGCATCTACAGCTGCTACCAGGAGGGCTGCTCCGACCCGGTCGTGGCGTACCATTTCTACCACGTGCTCTTTTTCCTCATCAGCGCCTATTTCTTCTGCTGCCCCCACCCAGAGAGCTTCTTCCCTGGGAAGTGTGACTTCATCGGGCAGGGCCACCAGATCTTTCACATTTTCGTGGTGGTGTGCACCCTGATGCAGATCGAAGCGCTGAAAACAGACTTCACGGAGCGCCGTCCCTTCTACGAGCGCCTTCACGGCGACCTCGCGCACGATGCCGTCGCACTCTTCATCTTCACTGCCTGCTGCAGCGCTCTCACAGCTTTTTATGTGCGCAATCGTGTCCGTTCCTCTCTGCAAGAGAAGACGGAGTGAAGAAGAAAAAAAAGTTTAACTTATTTTACTCTGTAGTAGGGGTGTCGTTTTCCTCCAAAATATTTTTTCGATTAACCTTTGGATAACTTTCTTTAGAAGTTGGCAGAAGTCTGCCAGTTACATTTTTGTAAACACTTTCTTTGACACCCTTGTCTATAATGCATTTAAGTGGATTTTAAGATTTCAGCTTAAAGATGATAGTTAAAAGTATTCATAGTGCTCATTGCAACACATTATAGATAATTTTATAATGACTAGTAAGGTCAAGTATTAGACAAATTCTGCTAAGGCTGGTATTAAAACATATACAATGACAATATGTCATTTTCGCATTATAATCACTATTATGATGGATTTTAATGTAATTATAGGGTTAGGGGAATCATGATGCTCCAGAGTCTGTTTATAATGGATTATAGATATGGAAGTGCAAAAATAATGTTAGTGATTAACCAGCGACCATAAAGTAATATGATACTTGACCTTATGCCTCATATTAGACATTATAAAATGTCTTAAAATCTGCTATAATTATTGTAATAATGCATTAGGAATATCTATATCTGAGTACTTTAACATCAATTATACAATGCACTAGGCAGGTTATAATGCATTATAAGTATATTTTAATGTATTTTGGACATGGGTGTCATTGAAACCACATTTTCAAACTGTTCATCACAAGATAAGATACACAGTGTTATTCCACCATATATTTTTTTTAAATGTATGTTTTGAATGAACCGCATAATCACAGATCCTGTTCAGGATTTTGGTAATACAAATTAAAACATAATTTTGATTTGGTTTTCTATTTAGAAAATAAATTGGAGACACCCCTACTACATTTATGAAAATATTTAAAATGTTTTGTCAATGAAGGTTATCAGTTTGTGACAGTGACTTATCATTTTCTCTTCTGTGTGATCTGCCAAACTACAGAAAGCTAAAAAAGTGATTAAGGGTGTGTTTTTGTGACTTACAGTGAAGAAAAGGGAATCTAACCGTTTGTCTGTAGCAGAACAGGTAGTATTTAAACACGACTCTGCTCTTTTTTCAGTCCGTTTTCAGTCATTGTCTAAGAGAATGTGGTTTTACTTCACCGTACACAGATCCACTTTCTGTCAAGGTGCGCAGAATAATTAAGAGTAGTTTCTTAATTAAGATGCCTTTTAGCCAATTATATTTCAATACATCTGACTGACTCAAATTGTAGCATTTCAAATGATGCAAGCATTTATTTTTTACAATTTACAGTCCCATAACACTTTGTATACTTCAGTCAGAAACCAATTCCAATCCAATGCAAATTGCTGGTCCTAATATACGTCTCTTTTAATTAGGGATCAAAGCAGGGATTTGTTTTTAATTTATCAAGGCGCTAACACTGTGCCACTCTAATGTCTGAACATATTCTGGGAAAGCTAAGAACCCGATTTGAAAACCAAATATTGTACCTCTTATTAAAAGACGAGATTTTCTTTCTTTGGGTGATAACATTCTGTTGAAAATGAGGCTGGCACTCAGTATCGGTTAAGAGATGGATGGAAGATAACTGATGTCTCTTTGTTGTTGTGACAATGTTAATCTTTTTTATTCAAAGGGCTGGAACTTCAGCTTTTGCCTTTTCACATTCCCATGATGTCAAAGCTTTTGCGCTCATTGTTTTCATCGTCGGTTGATCAGATTTGAGTCACAAAAGCCGCGTCTGACTGTTGTTCTGCTTTTGGTATGTTTTCTTTTTGTATGATGAATATGTACGTGCCTCTATGCATGTCTTTTGGTATATACTGTGGATATTAAGTGTGTGAATGTCTATGAAAGCTTAGCCTTGCACTTCTTTCTTACCCTGTAAATAAGCCGTATTTCTCTCCAAAGTCATCCGCGCCTAATTTTCTCTCCACCTAATAGCACTCAGAACTGAATGCATCTTTTCTCTGGTGAAATTCAGCGCGTTCCAGTTTTGATGCCTCCGTTTTGTGTTCAGTGTCCTGCCGCCTAAATGGTTATGAATACATCATTTCACACTGCTGCACTGTTCCACAGAAGAGTCTCTAGGCCCATTTTTCCCCTCTTAGTTTGATGACTTCCGTTATGAAAATATCCGGCAGATACGGCTCACTGATAATGTTGCTTAGATTTTTTTTTTTTTAACCTCACAAAATCTTTTAAATGTCAGAAATGATCAATATTCATTCTAGCACTCTGTTCATGATGGTGTTTAATGTGCCAATGAATCTGTTATTGCTTCAGTGATGGTACTACTGAGAGACTGTCAGATTTAAATGATGTCTTGACCTGACTGCGAACATGTTACCGGTGAGAATTAACCTTCTAACTGTTCACTTTACTGACCTGGTCTCATCATGCACTGCCTGAAATCAACACTGTATATATGCTGTAGCTGACAACACTGGCTATGTTTACATGCATGGAGGTATCTGCTGTGAATCTGGTTGTTCCGGTTTTGTGTTGAATCTTGAAAGTAAACCCGCGCAAGACACCTTCCTTGGTGTGCAAGGGGCTTATTTGCTTTATTTTTATTTTTTTAATGCTGTCTAATGCTTCATTTAAAAGCTTCGTTACAGGCTAATGATATCCAATTGGCAAATGAAGCCTGTCACACAAGTTTACTGTCCGGACCATCTGAAGAAGCAAAACTATTCCTGCTGGGATTGTAATCTTTTCCCCACGTGTTGGAGATAACCTGGATTTGTTTAATCAGGAAGCAAGCAGCTGGAAAGTGACAAGTGATTTTTGCTAAACAGATTGTTTGTGCAACATGGATACTCTGTCACAGATGATGTGAGCTGCATGCCAATTAAACCTCACTAAGATCTAAACTGGAAGGTGGCCAGCGCTTTTTACTGGATACGTGAATTTGTGTGTAAACGTAGCCTCTGATGCCACCCAAGGTTTCCTTTTATCCCTTTATGAAAGCAGGGTGAGAGGGACCAGAATGTCGTCTGCCTCTAAAAAAAAAATAAGTGTGACTGACTGTACTAATATTCTGTTGTATTTAAGAAAATAAAGTGTTAAACAGTAACTTCATATTCTCCTTTTTTTTTCTTTTTTCCCACAGGTTAAAGGTCACATAGAGGCCAACAAAGGCCAAAAGGATTAGATTTTTTATTTAGGAAGTGTGAAAAGTAACCACTGCTGATAGTTTAAAAGGCCCTGAAGTCATTGTACTGAAAAATACTTAGTGTGAAAAGCAACTGAATTTATCTGGTTTCCACAACTTTGACATTTGGCCTCTGGCATGTCCATGACAGGCACGTGACCTATGAGAGTTTGTGGATCGATGAAGACATTTAAAAGGGCTTTTAATAGCAAAACTTGGAATGAAATTTCAGAGGGGAATTCAAACCAGTGATAAGGACAGATGACTTTTAAAGAAAAGTCAAAGCTTTAAATTCAGTGATACTTAAATGAATACTTCATTGGAAAGAAAAATGACCATTTGTATAACAGAAACTAACACTTTGTTTCCTTGAATTCTTTTTTTTTCTTCTTGAGAATCAGAGAGACCCCCATGGTTAACAAAGAATCCAAAAATAATTGATCAATGAATGTATGTAATTGATAATGGGCTAGGTTTAACACTTTAAACACTAGCAACATTATATCAAAAACATCATTTTGCAACACACTCACAACTCGTGCAGTGTAATGCAGCCTTGTGCTCACTGCTTACAAAAACATTAACTTTTGCTAAAATCTCAATATTTGAACCTCCTCCGCATGAACTCATGCCTACGCAGGCATGCTCCTTGTCTGATCTTGCAAAGATGAGAAGCGCACCTTTGCAAGCTCTGTTGAACTGTTTTTTTTTGTATGCTAATGCTACGATTTGAGAAGTACTCAGCATATTT
>JAOWBC010001592.1:11440073-11450546 GCA_028566105.1 Hypoplectrus providencianus
TGTTTGTAAGGGAAATGGCTTTTGATGTTCATAAGCTCATAAAGTAGCTTATTCAGTAATTAGCAGTCATTTACATAATGGATACACGTGCCAATTTAAATACTACGACCTGTACTTTTTAAATGTCACCCCACTGGCATGTTTACAGCTTCAAATAGAAGAACGTACAATTAAGTTGTTCTGACTCTCTCTGTTTACGATAGCAAAAACTCACAACAGATGGCTTCTCCATTTCGTGCGGTAAACACTCGAGTTAAATGAAGATAAGCAGAAAAGTATTTCCTTGTTGGGCAGATAGCTCTAAACTGTACCCAGTAAAAAGAAAAGTTGCATCATTTGAAGTACGTCTAGCTAAATAACTCACCAGATTTATTTCATCCCACAGAAACCAATGTTTACAAGAATGAATCTTTCCATTAGGGGGCACAAACGATCTGCACATCTTCCCAAATATAGATTACTGATGTACCACAGCACTTTGAAATGAACTTGCAGGTCAATCAAGCCAGTCCTTTTAATAAATGCATTTTATTGATAGTGCTGCCCAGCTGTTGCAGCACATCAGAATATTCATTACAAGCCATCTGCAGCCTGGCTTCCTAAACAATGCACTGCATGTTACTTCTTTGTTGAATTAAACCTTCAGTGAAAATAAAAGTTAATTATCGGTGCAAACATTTTCTTAATAGGCTAAGAATAATATTACATGATTAAATCTAATGGTATTCATGCAGATGTTCCTGTGGGAGCAATCGTTGCGTCTCGCTCACGTTGCAGCCTCGTGGGTGGCACATATTGTTTATGTATGCACATGTATGCATATGTGTGGACGGGGTGGCTCTGGTGTTAATGCTTACTTTTTGTTTACAAGTGTCTATTTTTTGTTCCTGAATTAAAAATGAGGAAGTTTGTGTGGGTTTACATAGCATGGTGCTTTTTGTTGATATTTGTCAGGAGCTTTGCTTATGATGATTAAGCTGGCTCGTACGCTGCATTCATATAAGGTGAGAGCTTTGCCGTCTGCCTCTTACCTACCTACACAAACACACACACATATATATTTATATATATATGAGTGGTAAGTCATGGAGCACTAATTAGAGTATCTCTAAAGTACATTTTCCAAAAGGGGAAGAATCATTGAAATTTAAGGCAGAAATGGGCTCCTGATGTACCTACCTTGGATGTGATTAATTCCCAGTATTACACACTCAGACGGCCCTAAATCAAATGGCAGAGATAGTGATAATTGCCTTACAGCCTGCTTCCTGTCCTCTAACTATCAATTGCTTCCCCAGACTCCATCAATTTTCATACGTCTGTTCCTTGAGCGGCTCACCGTCCCTCTCCCTCTGTCTTGGTTCGTCTCTTTTCGAGTTGCACTGCAAAGCTATTGCTTTTCTCCACTCCTTTTTAAACGCTTCATTTGCTTTTGTATGATTTGTATCAAGGTTGCCGAGGTAATATTGGGTGGCCTTGGTCTCCTATCATGTTTTGTAATTAAAGGTTTGACTTGCTAGAGGGAACGGCTTTGTTCAGAGTTATTAAATCGCCTCCTCTTTTTTGCCAGGTGACAGACAGCCAACTTCTTTTTCTATCTGTCTTTTTTGTTTGTTTGATGAACCTGTTCTGTGCTGCCAGGTATTTTGCTCCCACATCCTTTTGTTATTATGGCATTTTCATATGGTCTCTCGCTTTTGTTATTACGTGGAGAAAAGCTTTGGGAAAATCACTGTGTTATGAGGGATGTAATCATATGAGGAACTGAACAAAGCTTTATCACACTGTAAATTAGAAATGAATCAAAATGGAAAAATGTAATACCTGTCCTCCGGTCCCTGTAATGTACTCATAACTAATAACGGTACAGAGTTGGCGCATGTAAGAGAAGATAAACAGCAAGACTGGAAATATTTCTCCCACCAAAAGCTAATTTTCTGCCTGATACAGTAGATTTAATTCTCATTACAGTATAAACAATAGTCCATTTGAAGAATGAAAAGCATATTGAAAAGACTTTAAAATGTTCATTTGCTTCCTTAGCTCTAAAATGCTGAACAAAAGCCAGATATCATTATCTCTCTTTATACACTTAATTCCCTGAACATTATGCAGGGTTTTGAAAAATCTGTTGATGTTCTTTTGTAGACTTAAAGTGAGAGTTTGGGAAATTTTCACAAGATCTAAGAGTTAAATAAGATTAATACCACTCTCATATCTATTCGTTAAATATGAGCTAAAGCCACATGGTTAGCTTAGTTTATCTTAAATTAGCATAAAATGACATCTGGGGTGAACAGTCCAAGCCTGGTCACTGCTATCAACAAAGAGATAGTTTAATTTTATATGATTATAACAGATAAGATATAGCATGACATACTTATAGGTTTTTTTTTCTTTTCTGCAGAGCCATGCTAGCTGTTTCCTTCATCCCAGACATATGATCCAGACTTTGGGCTAAGGTAAGCTAACCATCTTAATATTTGACTAAGACAGACTTCCTTAAACCTGCATTCTATCTCATGGCCAGCAGGGGGCAGATCTGCTGTATACTGTGGCTATATGTCTGTGACAGGCCTTTACCGAGGCGGTTTGGTTGTCATCTGTAATAGAATTTGACTTTCTTCAGTTCACAACATTAAATTCTAACATTTTTGTCAGATGAGAATTCAGTGTTGGGTTGTGCTATACGGCTTTCCAAGATAGCCAGTAAGCTGGCGCTGGCTGGTAACTTCTGTTTCCAATAACAACAAAGAGGTAACAGCCAAAATTCCAAGCTCAAAGCTTTGAAACACTTCCTATATATATATTTATACTGTATAGTTATAATTTATTGATTTTCTCATCTAACAATTGACATGAAAGTCAATAGTTAGATAAGAAGATCCAAAAAGTCCTTTGAATCTACACAAGACGAATAAGACTTTTTATTTATTTATTTAAAAAAAAAAAAACCTTGTTGGCTCAAGCTTTTTTCTTTTCCTTTTTTGCTACAGATTTGCTTTGTACTTCTAAGACAAGAAGAATGGCCTTCTGTAGTTTGTGGATGTCTATACTTGGGTTCGATTTAGAAACACTTTACATTTTATATTCAATGCTTGTCGCTCAAGTCTCTTTCAAATGGCTTTCTGCATTGTGTTGATTTCCATTGTTTCCAGAGTCTCATTTAGCAACCAAAATGAGTACTGTACTTTTACAGTGTTGGGTTTGTTCTGGCATTCCCGCAGCCGTGGTTCTCATCAGTCATCATGCTGTGTATTGTTAAGCCGAGGAAGACACTGCAGTAGACAGATAAAGGCTAAGAGAAACAGAAGCATGAAATATAGATAACAGGGCAGTTGAAGCAGACTGTCGAGGCATGTAAACTGTGAGACTGCAGCCAATCAGTGGATGTTTTACAATGAATATGATCCTTCTTATGGTGTACTGTGAGTTTGTTACTGGCTTTATAAAATCCATTGATGAGGCATTGGCTCATATGACTGCATAGTTTAATGTCAATGAGAGGAGAGAATCAGCCTCATAATCTCCCACACATTGCTTTGTCTTTGCTGGCACTGATGTATATTATAGTGGTAGTACTACAACACTGTCAGAATTCACTACAAATGTAATAGATTCAGTCTCTTTTTCAAACGAGTCACCTCTTACCTTCTCTTCATCTCTGCTGTAGCCTGGATGCTGCTTGCTTCACCAATCAGCCCGCCCGTTGATCGGGCCTATTTATCATGAGCTGGTTGTGGAGATACTGGAGGCTGGCGGAGGTGAGGAGGAGGCACGTATGCCCTATCTGAAGGTCTCTCTCTCTCTTGCCAAAGCCCGTTGCTGCTCAAGGATAATGAATTCCCTCCTTCTGCCCCTTAACCTCGCTGTATACAGCAGGGTTACAGACTCCCAACACATTATACCCAGATAACCAGAAAGTGGGAAACTTTAAGAAACCTGGACATTGTGTTTTTCCTCACAGCAGGCTTGTGCTGCTGCAGCTTAGGGGGGTAGATAGACTTATTTCGTGGGTGTTGTTGTTTGAATAACCTTTTGCTCACTTCGAGTGGAGACATGACAGCTGGTACTCCATTCTTCTGCAGCAATATTTCTTTACTATAACCTGCATCTCTCTACGAAATCCGACTCTGGCTATAGTGTTCTCAGAGCAGTACTGTGCTCACACAGGAGTAAAGCTTGAAAGTCCGGCTTGATTTTTGAGTATATCAATGTCACTGTTTTCTCACGATGCGGTTCACAAAGGAAGCAGATGAGCTGCTTGTAAAAAAAAAAAAATTGACATTCTAGGATTTTTTTTGCTTTATTCCTGAGATTTAGATGAAAAGAGCAATACCACTGACATGTCCAAAGGGTAAAGATGCTGCATAAGCAGAAGAACTGAAAATAGGTCATCTGTCTCTGTCCAAAGTTAATCAAGTCAATCTGCTAACCAACATTTGAATGCATAGAAGCAAATACACCCATAACTTAAAAAGGGGGAACTAACGATCCCATCTATGAAGGAGCACATTTTTTCAGTATTTCTTTCAAAGGGGTTTTTCATTTAAATCCACAAGCATATGCATCAGATTATCCCTCCCTACCCCCCGGTACCAAGAGAAGGGGAAAATAAATAGAAATAAATACATGTACAGATCCAGTCACAATTTTGGACACAGAATACAACAGAATATGTTTTTTTTTGTTTTTCAGTTCTTGAAGTAGTCACCTTTAGCTTTGATGTCATTTCCTCAGTGAGCTTCCTTAGGCGCTCACCTGGAATGGTTTTCAGTTTTAATGTGTTTGAGACCATCAAAGCAAAAAGGTGGCTACCCTGAAGAATCCTCAATAAAAAACTTATATTGTGTTGTGAACTACATAATTCCACACATCCTTCATCCCCTGGTTCAAAACCCAGGACTGACAGGTCGCAGACCAAAGTGCCCTTGAGCCAGGCACCTGACCCTTCACAAAAATGTGCTGCTCACTGCTCCTAAGCATTGTGTGTTCACGGATGGGTTAATTGCAAAGGTTGAATTTCTCCATTGTGGGACTAATGATTGACTCTTAATATAATAAAAGTAAAGAAAACCCATTTTATTAGAAGGTGTGTTCAAAATGTTTGACTCATACTATACATAGGCTACATATAGGGCAAAAATAACCAAAAAGATTGAACTTCTTGACAAGCATTAATTAAAGTTTAATTTCAAAGAATATGGCAAATTCAGCACATAAACACAGTTGTAGCAACAGGCTGGACAAAGAAAACATCAATTAGATGACAGTCAGTTACTTTGCATGTTCAATAAATCATGACCATACTTTGATAATTCAGGCGGATCTTAATATGTGAATCATATGCTTTTTAAATAGCAGAAAAACACAGTACCAACGACTTTAATTGGTTTCTGCTGCCTCAGATTGCAATATGCCAACAATGGCAACTTCCTGGAGCTGGTGCTAATGTTTAGAGCCAAGAAACAGGCATGTAACTCCCCTTTGAAACCACACTGCAGAGAAAAACAACCATTAAACCTTTGGTAAAGGTTACAGTCGGTCACAGTTTGATTGACAAGGCACAAGCATAGTTTCCAGTTAATGTAACACCACAAGTGTGTCCTGACTCCTAACAAACACCATAACGACTATTTTGCACGAACTGTATACAGGCATGTAGTACAGAACTGAGCCCGAGGATTAGCATAATCTGTATAGCTGATTTAAATACTGAATAAATTATAGTATTGATGGTTATATGGTTGTCAAAGTGTCAGGTTCCTGATCGTCTTACCCCATGTATCGTCTCCTTTCTCCGCATTGTGCTTCACAGAGGAGTCTTTATGTTCCAATTCTGAGAATCCTTCACCTGGTGAAGAGTCTCCTCCTCCTCGTCCGCCACAGTGTGAGTTTTTTCAAAAGACTCCAGATGGTGCAGGATCCTTTTGTCAAGGCGTATCTGTTCACTTCCCCTGCTCATCTCTGTTCCTTGATACACGCTATTCAATTACCCATGCACCTGCAGCGCTGGTGTCGATTTTCTGACGGAAGTGTTTGAACAGGCTTTTCATACTTGTTGCTATAGAAAAAGCCATTTTGAGCCTCCTAATCGCTAGATTTAATATCTTAACTATAATATTCTATATTGGAATTCAACGGTGAAGCGTTGCATTCAGGACGACGCGATTAAAATAACTTCCTTCTCTGAGTGAATGATGAAAATATTCAGCAAGACACAACAATGCTCTTACAGCGGCTATATACAAAGTTATCTACTTTCAGTTTTCACTTGTTACTCTGAGTGTAATTTTTGGATCATGCAATTGGATGGGCTCAGTTTATTGTTGTGACTTTTTCAGGGATTACATCCGCATTGAGGATTAGTAGAGAAATTGTTAAATTGAATTTTGGGGTGGTGCAAAGATGATAAAGAGAAATGGAGCTATACGGTGCATTGGCTCGGTGTTGCTGAATAGACTTGCTCTTCTTCAAAGAGCGGAAGACCTGTGAGCCGCTCGAAACTGGCAACCCTCTCTGATCCCTTTTCTACAGTCTAAACCAGCTTATTCAGCAACAGTTGAGCATCCAGTGGGAGGGCGGTTTAGTGCGAGAAGTTTGGCGCCAAATGTGGAGGAAAGGCTGTCACAGCAATATAAAAAAATAGCGGCAATAATGTGCACAGTGGCTGCAATAATGGTAGAAAAAGTAGCAATGATAACAAGTAAAACTAATCACCAAACAGATTTTTAAAGCCTTTCAACAGTGAGAATGAAAATGCCCCGGGCCAAACAAAACCAGAGGCAATATAAAAACAACATTACCTCCTTTAAAAGAGAGATCTCACTGCTGTCATACTGTATGCGCTCTGAAGAAGGCTTCACACTGTAAACACTTCAGCGGCTTTGGGTTCAAATAGCTGTTAAAAAAGAAACAAAAAAATTATCAGGATATTCTTTTGCTTTTTTTTTTCACTTCAAATTAGGACTGCGTGAAATTTGAAAAAAATTAAACGGCAATATTTATTTCTTTTGCAGTATCTTAAGATGTGAAAAATAGCCTAAAGGACTTTTCACCCTCTAAGGTTGGTTTGTTTTCAAGTTAAATGCATTAAACTGGTGCACTGTGGGAGCAAAATTAAGACCTATGAAGAACTTTTAGATATTTTAATAATATTCATGGCTTGAAGATGTTATTAGTGATGGCACAGCAAGAAAAGTCTGTGTCAAGATGGGCTGAAAGTATCAGGTGAGGGGTGCTGTTTATACTTTCTCCCCAGGCCGAGCTGCCATCCCTGACCCGGGTTAGGGCTCGCTAAATCCCCAGACTGATGGACTGCCACCTGTTTAGAAGCGTTAAAATAGTTTCAGTTTACTATGAAATTTAAGTGGCCTTCCAAGTTGTGTAATTGATTAAGGGTTAACACTTGAAAATAACGACAAAAGTGTCTAAAATTCTATTAAGCAGAAAAAACAGCTGTCGGATTATGTATGTCAGTCCTTGCATTGTTGATGCTAAAACCATTTGTTGGGCGCCACCCTGGCTCTTTTTCTTGTTTTGAGGAAATAAACACATTGCAGCTCTGATCAACCTTTTGTATTTGGTAACACCTTCTCCTTATCAGCATACATTATACTGTCCATAATCTTGTTTCCCTGCATGCAAATGTTCCAAAAAACAATCAAGGCAGCTTTACAGATGAATTCATTTGTATATTCTGCTGTTTAATACAGGATCAAAACATATATATGTACATATACATGTTATATGTCTAATTAACATGTGTGTATAACTTGTCCATTATTCACAGTCAATGAAGGCTCCACATATTTCCCCCTCAGGCAGACCAGCGGGGGTTAAGTAATTATTGTAGTGATTGATTGGCTATAATTGAACTGTAGACACTTACCTTCACCATATTCATATTGCTATTCAGGGTCATTTGTAGCAATTACAGAGCTGCACTTCAGGGTTTTTTCAACTGTTTATTTTTCAGCCGCTGTGAGATGAAGTCATTACTTGTATCAAGAGTTTAATCAGTACCAGAGTGCAAAATGTAATGTCCCTGAAATAAACAAACAGTCAGTAATGGGGAGCCACAGGTGTTGTTTGCCGTACACAGATTCACACTGGCTCTTTTCATTCGAAACAATGCCGATCTTTGTTAACTGGCCCACAAGAATCTAAACCCCCAAGTCCCTGTGTACATGTAACACATCCTTTTTCTTATCTGTTGAGGAGGTGAGTTGGGAGTATTAACAAAAGGACTGTGAAGATATATAAAAAGGAGAGAACCTCCCCCCCCATGCCCATCACTCTGAAACAATGCATATAATGTGATGAGTGTATCTTGACAAAATCTAAATAGAAGTGTCTGAGGGAAAACAAGGAATGGGTGGAGGCAATCGCAGTGGCGCGGAGCTCCCGGCTGTGTGAATCGACACAGGCTGATAGATGGCGCTCGGGCTGACAGCGGCGGCACAGTAACTAAATCACAAAGAGGAGGGGCTCGCCTGATAAAAACTCTGGGACTGTCACACTGTTTCTGATTAAGGCTCTCTTTCAGCCTCTCCATTGAGACAAAGCAGTACTTTGAAAACTTGGTCGGAGAGAGTTTTTAGAGATGCTGGAGGGAGGTGAAGGACTCTCTCCTCATCCCAATTAACCTGAGCACCGGTTCGGCGCTGTCTCTGTGTCTGTGCATTTAATGCGGTTCCTATACAATCTGTGTGAATCTTGATTTTGTGCTTACATTTTCAGCCTGTAAAGGAACATATGTGTGTAATTATGTTTTTTCTATCGGCACGTTTACCTCATCTCAGGAGACCCTACTGCTGAGGGGTTAATTACCAATTATACATGTCAAAAATATGCCATAAACATTCATTTATGTTTCTTTTGTAGGGCTGTGAGAAACAAAACGCTGCACACTTGCTGATACATAGCATAATGCGGTCTGGCTGCATTCCATTTGCAGTCAATCTGAAGATTAGTTATGGCGCTATTTAGAATTTATTGCAGCACTTTCAAGTCCAAATAAATCAGGCTGTAGATTTTATGAAAGATTGATGATATGCTCACTTCAAATAAATGCCTATATGCTGTGAAGATAACAATGGTTTGCATTTTGGTGGAAACTCAAGAGTCCTCGAAAAGAATATGCCCTTGAAAGGGACCACAATGTATTTCAAGCTGTGTGGAGAGCAACCCTTTGTGGTTTAATGAAGCACGCACACCCACATGCACTTGTGAGTCATCTCCCTCGCTATGGCTGACAGTTGGCTCAACAGCTTATATGGAGCAGCAAATAAGTAAACTCACTGTCGTGAAACCGCACTCAGCAACAACATATTTAAGTTGATGCAGCATTTTATTGAAAGCATATCTACAAGTTTTATTTTCAGAATAAATTAAGTTTTAGTTTGCCCCCCTAAATACAGATGCACATAATACAGAAAGCAGATTTATTTAGTTTATTGTTAAATATGCTATAAAAAGTAATGTGATCAATGCAAAATGTTTAAAAATGCAAAACCAGTTATTACTAGTTATTACTACAGTTTTTATGATCTGTATTTCACATTAGGAGACAGTAATATCATATTTAAATGACAATTATCTGCATTCAATTAATATAAATTCAACTTTATCTTGATTAAGGAGGCAAATATTTGATATAACTTGCAAACATCAGCATAGTCTGACTGTCTGTGGAAACAGTTGTACATTCTCTTCTGTGATTTCTGAAGGGGGGTTTACATCTGGGTCATTTTTTTATAACCCAGATGATGCCACAGTGGTGTCATCACAGTTATCTCAGCTTGGACTTTTGTGGCATTGTGTAATTGGACCGGTCCTACATTCATTCAGCTGTACAATTCACGCACCAGTGGAGAACACGGCCTCAGTGTGTTTCAACATTTTAGTTGAAATGGAGGAAGAAATACTTCAAATATTTCTTCAAATTTTACATATATTTTGCTAATAAATAGCATACTGCGGTATGCCACTGGACAAAGGCTAATTCATTGCTCCACACTCCAGTTCAGTAGGTGGCAGTATATACACTATTTTGTAAATCACAAAACAAAATCAAAAGAAGAAGAATAGTTTAGACAAAGCATTCAGGGTGGACAAGGTGAGCCTAAGATACACACATTCATCCAAGTTCTCCAATAGGAGGACTTTGTCCTCAGTGGATTCTGAGGATCTTTAACATCAGAGCAGTGCTTTGGCGGATGACGATGACACGGTGTCCTTCAAACGCAGCTGTTAGAGGATCCTTCTTGACTTTGGGACACAGATGTAGTCTCTGTGTTGTCACTTGTATGTTTCTGAAGAGCCTTGGTGAAGCTCAGTGTGGTAGCTCCAGCAGTGGAGTGCCTAAATAATTTTAACTTCCTGCTTATCAAAAAATGGTAAAAGAAATGAAGGATTTTTGAGGCTGAGGCATGTTTGAATAAGACCTGGTTGCTGGAGCATGTGACCCGC
>JAOWBC010001592.1:11523131-11535122 GCA_028566105.1 Hypoplectrus providencianus
GCAATATATACTTATGATCCACAGCACAGCCAAGGTCCTTGACACATAACAGGTTTAATATTTACCCATTATGTTTATGATTTATCCAGACTGAATCAACACAGACAAGTGAAGTTCACTGAGTGCTCGTGTCTTTGAGCAGTACCCGTTCTCACTACTATAGTTATTCACATGTGCATAAATATGTAAAGATAACATGAGCGGGATGACTGGCAGACTCTTTGGGTCTCTATGTCATTTCCATAGCTTTCTTAATTTGAGAGATCATCTTGCGCATCACAAAGAGTTTGCTTCAAGTCATGTTTTAAAATAATGTTCTATGTGCGCACACTTTAAGAAAGCTCAAGGCATTACTAACTGATCTAATCTAATGGGGAAACAATAGAGCACACACTGCTATGTTATTAATTGATTTTCTCATAGGAGTATAAAGTCCTGACTGGAGTTTATGTAACAACACTGAAATAGACCAGAGTTTATGTTGAAAAGTTTCTGACTGACAAATTTCCATTTTTATTTCAAACTTGAACTAACTTTTCCTGCTGTAAATCTTTTTCACTGTATATATTGGCGACAAAAATGGCCACAGCGTAAACAAGCATGTCTTGCTAGATTTCTGTTAGATGATTGCATGGTGTTCCTGTTTAATGCCAAAAGGGTTTTCTGTCAAGCGAGTACAATTTATAGTGACACACGGATCTATCTCTCATTCCATGTACAACCAGCAGAACGACTGTGACATTGATCATTTATATGAACGTTGGTGGCTCTGAGTCTGACGTGCTGCAGCTATCAGCGCTGACAGCGTTGAGGCGGCGTCATCCTAAAATGGAAATCAGACAGCTCGAGGAGTCATCATCCAGCTTCAGTCCTCTCACAGACAACTGGTAATGGCACTGCAGATTGTTCCCGCTGCACTCTGTAAATATGCTTTAGAGTAATAACAAAGTTGTTTTTGCTGTAATTTTCCATTTTGTAATTACAGGGAAAACCATGCAAACTGATTCGACATAAAACTGTGAAAGGTTGAGTATGTAATTCTGCAGAGAGATTGACTGAGAGATTGAATCTCTAACTTAAGCGTCTCTTTGGGGGCATTAAAAACATAAGAAAATCCATTATCTAAACTGTGTACCAACACTTCCAGCATTGGTTGATGCATCATGAGTAATCAGTGTTGCCTACACCAAATCAAACAGACCTACACTCCGTTTCGTAAGTGGTGTGTTAGAGGGCATGTCTTGGCATTTACTTTTTCCCGCTACCTCCTTCCCCTGTGTTGGGTGTGCTCGTCTTCGCGGGGCTCTTGAGTAGGATGCACACAGAAAGTGGCAACATCTTATGTCAGATTTCTTTTTTTAGATGTCCTCTATGAGTGGGCCAACAATTCCCCTCAGCTCACCAACATTACATAATCTTTTTCTTTCGGGGATTTTATTGCCGACATAGCTTAGTTTCTTCTGAAGAGACACCAGGATGCAACACGTCATGTGGTCAAGGAAAGATGTGAACGAGAATTCATGAAAAGAATCTGTGTTCCCACACACTGGGCAAATAGTTCAACACACTCAAGTTTTTAAACATACACCCTGGCCCTGGAAAAAACATTTTGTTTTTAGGGTTGCTAAGCTTCTATTGGATCATAGCTTGAATTTCCCTGGAGATAAATAAAGTAACTGTTGGGTGGGAGTTGTATAGCAAAAACTCAGTTTGGTCATTGCTACTGATAATAATTTAAATGTATTTCTACAGTAGCCTACCTGAATGTTACAGTTAGATTACCTCGCTTTGCTGTCCACTTCCTGAAATGTTTCTTACAGCTGAGAGCCAGCTGTTTCCTGTATTTAAATCCCAGCTTATTCTCAATAGAAGCTAATTTTTTTTTTTTTTTTGGGGGGGGGTGCTAAAAAGTGAGAGGAGCTCTAAGTCCAGTGTGTATGCTGCATCCCCCACAGATACATAGGAGGAGGAATAAACACATGGTTCCCAGCGGTTTGCTGTTGCCAGGCCTGCTGGTAGTTGGCTGCACAGATGTCTCAGCAAGGGGAGGGTGAGTGAGGCAGAGAGACCATCAGCCCAACCACCTAACTCGACACACTGACATATGGACTGCCTGTCAATTGCAATTATTAATTTGATATTTCCCAGCCCCAGGAGTGTGGCACAACATGCTGCCCAGAGTCAGTATAATCAAATTACCGGAGCATAAGTAATGGCTGGCCATACACCACTGCTTCCCCTGACTCAACTTTTAATTTTGCCATGCTGGCTCTGTGGGTAAAAAAAAAAAAAAGGATATATTTGAATTGATAACTGCAGACAGTCTTCCAGAAGGGGATGTTTATTGCTTGCTCGCTAGGGTGAAGACACACATTGTTTTGGGTGCAGTAACCATGGCTTTAGGGATGGATTTTGCAGTTGAATAAAGTTTAGGGTAAAAATAACATCCCAGATGGGTCCACTTCATTCTCTGGCCTTCTAATTCCCTGGAAAAATTACACACCTACAGCATTATATTATTTTTTATTAGTTTATTTGTCTGTCTTAATGCTTTTTAACAACACCCTGCAGAATCAAATGTTTGATAAGAACAAGAAACTCCACTGGCACAGCACTTTTCAAAACAATATTACAAGATTCTGTACAAACTATAAAATGGCAATAAGTGTGAAAAAAGAGAATGAAGAAAATGTCGAAAGAAGAGTCTAAAAACTGACTATAGTCTGAGACTGCGATTGTGATGGGAGCGAAGGAGAACATCAGATAATATAGGGTTACTATAAAGAGTGACAAAGTCTGCAGACAGAAGACGATTTTAGGAAACACAATTTGTCTGATTATAAATGACTTCTGGTACACACTACGCCAAATCTGAATACAAATATATACAAGAAGGTTTTCATCCTGTAATAGACAAACATTTCCATATATAATGCTAATTTGGTTTTCTTATTAACTTTATATACAATCTTTCTCTGCTCTAACCTATGTGGTTTAGTTACCTTATTCCAATTTGATCTTACAACCTCTCTTTTACTTTAATCATAACATGTGCAGATCGTGCAAAATGCAACAATTAAAACAAAATCATTAGCAATGATGAAAACAAATTAACTTGATTTTTTAATACAATTTCTTCCATGGCATGTGGCCACCGTTGTACTACCCTATAATTAATTAATTAATAATGTGTTATTGTTAAAAACAGTACCACTTCAACACAGAAATGACTTTTTCTCACCTCACTTAGTAATAATTACAGAAAAACTCTCACAGGTGTTTCCTGCACTCACTGCTCAGCATCCCATTCCTGGAATTTGTGTGGCGATCATTACTTAAATGAGTCAATGCAGGTATTTTAGGAATCTCTTCAGGGGACATCGCCAAAGCTCTCACATGTTAGCCTTGTTCCGCTAGATTAATCCCAATCAATATTAATTAATGTAAATCAATGCTGTGCAATCTTCCCCACCCTCAGAGGAGTGGACCAAACTAATGAAATTAATGAAGTGCAGTGTTTGAGAGTTTGGCCATCAGCTTTTGGTTGTTGTGCAACATCTGCTTAGTGTTTGGGTACAGTACAGGACTCACAGTACAGCACACAGCTGTGCTTCTCTCTGTGCTGATTTATGGACATGTTTCCCCTCTGAGGGTGCATACTCCTGACTAGAGGACAAATATTTATTGTATTAATATATGCCTTTAGATGGAAGTTAATAAAGTTTAATACAGTGCAACAGCAGCCAGAGTGGAAATCTACAGCAAAGTTGGTTTTTTTTTCTCGTTCTGTAATACATATTTGACTGGACATTACATGGGAGCCCTCCTCAAGGGAAAAATCTGCCTTAAAATTCTTTGCCTGTCCAGAATTTCATTTTGCTGCTATAAGGTTTATCAATAAGTTGTTCAAGCATGCCCTGCTCTGCAAATGGAGTGATGATTACTTGTGCTGACTACTAATTGCCTTGTAAATGAAAGCAGAATTACTAATACATCAGCTCGGATCCAGTGAACTTGTTTGTTTGCTCTCAAACAGAAAGTCTAGACAACCCAAATGTCAGGAACTTCTGGAAAGCTCTAACTGCAAGGTTAGATATTATTTTCGACAGAGACAGTGGTTCAATATCAGCACTTATCCTTTTCTTTTTCATAGTAAAATATCAATGTCAGCTTTGGTGGCTCAAACACATGTAGCCGCTGATATCATTTCGAACATACTGTTCATGTGAGAGTGTGAATAGCACACTGACAAGGTGCCAGACCCCTTTTCACAGCTTTGTGATGTTTATGGCACCTGACAGCAGCATCTGTTATCATGTGTTGTACACCACACTATAGATCCACTTCTTCTGAGAGCACATTCTTCTCTCGTCTTACCATAAGTGACACTGTATATAAAACTAGTAATTCAACAATCTAGTCCTGTTCCTGCAGTTATCAGTAACAGAATAGGTGATAGACAGATACATAGCCTTCAGCAGAAGAATAATGGCACACGGAGAATGCACACCGACAAGGCCACCGGTGCATTCTTGTGGAAGATTAACTGAAAAGTTAAAAACTAAACTGAAAAAAAAGGCAGGAGAGAAAAGGATTTAAATATTGATTTGCTGCAGTTACAGAATGTTCTGTGATTTCTTTCAGTATTTATGAAATACAAAATAATACAGATTGGATTGTATGTGTGATAGATTGAATGTTCTCACAAATTTAATCATTAATCATCAACTCTCTGCTGGTTTTGTGCTCTGTTAATGCTGACTGTCGAATCCTGAAACTTCCAACATTTATAGCCATGGCTATAATAGAAATATCCTGAATGATTTTGTCGAACGTGTGTTTGCATGTTGGATGTGTTTGCATTTACATTCCCTACAGCGGAGCAACGACTCTCAGCTCCACTATTACATTTGTAATTTACATTGGCTTAACATGAACACCAATCATTCTATAGTGCTAATCCTAGCCAAAATATCGCGGTGTGCAAAATAACGTGCTGTGGCTAAAAGTTCCAGGCTGAACCTGTAATCTTTACTTCAATCTACTCGACACAAATTCACACAGGCCATGTGATCCATATCCTGCAATCGGTTTCACGCTGTTGTTATGACTGATAGCTGGGTAATATGCAAAAGGTGTAACTATTGTCCGCTAAAAGTAGTGAGGAAAAACAGACTTCTACCAAGTAAAGGAAGAATTATTTTTTTCAAGAGGAAAGAAATGCATTCAACATGCTAGACTTCAAGGATACATGCAGTGTGTTTTAATCAGAAAACAACGAACAGAAACAGAAACTCTCTTGACAACAAAACTCCACAGCGTATCTTTAATTTTAAATAGTTTCCACTTAGAGAGAGAAAAAACTGGTTTACCTTTATCTTAATAATGCTCATGGGCCAAGAGAGATCTTCCATAATGACGGGATTATTATATATCAATGAGGCATGCAACCATTGGCCATCATTACTTTTTCACGGCTGGTAAATGAGTAAATGAGTGGTGAAGTGAGAGCACAACAACAGTCTCCTCTGCCTGGCTTTGGAAATCTCTGCACAAACAGCAGAGGCCAGTAGGACCTGAGCTTTCATCCAAACAGCTATGAAGAAAATACTGCCTCCCAGATTCCTGGCAAGTCCAAGTCCATGTGACAGTTTACTGCATTTCAATGCCTCCCACTCAAAATAAACAATACGAATAAATAGGAATGCAAGCTCTCTAAACATATTCTGTATGGACTGGAGCTGGTTTGGTTTGGCAATGGTGGAAAAACGGCTTTTCTGCAGCTGCGGGGCTTTCTTAAGTTTAACTGAAGTCTTTTCTTTTATCAGTGGGATTTGTAGTCCTGCAAGTAAAAAAAAAAAAATACAGAGCACTGCAAATAATGTCAGCTAACTCCAGAGTGTGCTCCGAAGTGAGTGCAGTTCATTATTCTGATGTGATCCATCCGTCTTAGTCACAGTGAACCCGGATGTCGTGTCTCTCAAACACCTGGGAAGGGGGTCTCTTTTTAATGGAGGTGATATTTGTCATCAGCTGTGGTGATTGATTAAACTGACGAGCTTTCATTGAACAGCGATCCTCACCCACATGAGCCTCAGTCTGGGTGTGGTTTCTCGTTCTTCTGAGTGGTAAAGTGCTGCACCTGCACCATCTGCCGTCTCGTGTCACGTCCTCTGCACAAGTGTTACAGTTGAATTATTGAGATGGGGACGTGTTGTTCTCTAGACACTGCTACCTGATTACAGTGTGCCATGTAAGCTTGGGTTGTTTACAACCAAGCTCAACCGGAGGAAAATAAAATAGATATATGCAACCGTGAAGCTCCTCTGTCCATGATTATGCTGCTGTATATTTTCAGTCCTGTATATTAAGTATCGATAGTTTATTTTTCCTGTAGCGTCTTCTAATTCTTCTCTTTGGTGTGCCTGTGAACTGTTCTCTAATGTAATTAAAAGATTGCCGTGTCCCTGCTGATTTCATTCGACCAGTGCCGCTGTTTGAACAACGGGTGCTGCTGTTTTACATGGATGTTTGAGCACAGGGGGACAGATAGGAACAGGAGAGTGGAGGACTCCATGCTGCGACAGTAAAACACCTTTGGGAAATTTTGTCAGACAAGAGGACAACAAAAAAAGAGTCTCGATTGCTGTAATAGTTTGAACCAGCCACTTCAAACGGTAAATAACCGCTCAGGCGGAGGCTTGAAGTGGTTGCAGTCAAGGCAAACCACTGTGGCGAGCATTATCATATTATCTGCTGTTGGGAAAACAGAATCTAAGAGAGATGTTTTCTTTCTAACCCTTTTGGATTTCATGAGCTGAACTTCAGTATTAATTTTCATTTGCCTCTGATATAGTCCTTGTAACTATTACTGAGTTTTTCTAGAAATAAAAATCTGAGGAGAAACATTTACCACTTAGATTCAAACAGCTTTTTCAGCAACTCTCTGGTCTGACTTTAAGGAGAAAATGGGCAGTAAAGGGCATCACATGTGCTGCTATAGGAAGTACAGTAAAAACCCACAGCTTCAGTGTACAAAACGCTGTAATTGTAGCTTTTGGCTTGTCCCTAATGGCAGCAGCTGCATTAAGAGTGAGCCGGCATGGCTTGTGACAAGCTTCTATAGGTCTAGATAATAGATAAATCTGGAGAGGCTCAAACGAGATCAGTGAAGTAGGAAGTCAGCGGGAAATGGAGCAAAAACCGAATCCTTTTTTCTTACTGTGGAAGGTAAAGAGTCTGCTTTATATACTGCTTTTTTTCTACCACAGGAGCAACTTTCAGCGTTGACATGCAGAGCCAGGGATTGAAATGCCAATCATGCGATTCTTGGATGAGCGGCTCTACCTCCTGAGCCTCAGCCACCTAATGTACTGTACATACTGGCACGAGGAGCCGAATGATTGATTCATCAATCCTGCAAAATCAATAGTAACCTGCTCGTGTTGCCACTCATCGCATCAAAGCAATAAAAGCAGTAAACCTCATCTGACTCAGATATAAACAACGTAAATGTGAGAAAGATGGAATGGTAGGAACTGGGGAATACACAGGAAAACAGAATAACACGTTTTACAAGATGAACTTAAGGGAACTATGTTTCTGCTGCTGTTTTATAAGGAAATCATACACACAGTTGCTGCAGTTTTTCCAGAGCCTTTTAACCACAATGCATTTCTATAGGCTGGGTTGATCAATTGCAGGTGCTAGGACAAAAACACAGTGCAATAGATCACTCTGCACAAGGTGATTAACTTCCCTCCTTTGAGCGACGAACTCCAAAGGAATGATAAAATGTACAAGTAGTGTGTGAGAAGGAAAAGATCTTCTAATGAGGAGTTTCTCGCCTTGGTTTTGATACATTCCCAGTGAAAGAATACTAAAAATGAAGATGAAATCTGATCATGTCTCTATTCTGGTTATTGCTGTTGCTAGAAGGAAGCAGGCGTTTTCAGAATGAAACCAGTTATCCTAGCTAAAGGCGAATAATGAGGCAAGCTTAATCACCGCCCATTGATTTTACTGACACCATCCAGCTCAACTAAGCCAGCTTTCCATTCGGATATAAAAGCAAATCAATAAATAAAGAAAAACTGTCAAACATAAAAGTTTTCTAGTTTGTTGTAAATCATAGCTAAGAGGAGAAACATAAACTTTAAAGTGAATATAAACATGTTTGTGTCTATAATGTGGATTTATCACAAAGCGTTGAGTGAATAACATTTCCCCCTATAATATACAAGGAGCCCCAGAGCTAAACCGCACAGTGCTTTCCTGTTGTTGCTGTGCTGTAAACTGTTTCTCTTTTGAAAACAAAGTGCTTTTGTATCTTCACAGCTTGGTAGACTGTGCAGATCCTCTCCTGGAGTAGAGGCAAAGGGCGGCATGTGAAGATGAATCACCGCTGCTCAGTCTACAGAAAAGCAGGCCAGCGCCGGGGTCAAAGAAACACCAGCTGCTACACAAAGTTGTCAGTTCCAAACCAGTAGAGCTGTGAGGTACATCCCACTTTTTGTGACACATACTGCAGGGTACCATGCTCAGCCTTTATCTTAAATTCATATGTCTGATGGTATGAAGTTAATTGTTGCCATAGAAACTGTGAAAAGAGGAGAGCGATGCTCTTTAAACTGTTTTTAATTTTTTTTAGTCATTGTTTATATATTCTGTCCTTACATTGTCAGTGTAAGTAAGTGTTACATAATTAAAGGTTAATGCCTAATGAAATGTCTAATATTAGGAATTAATTGTGAGACCAAATTGCCTGTTGTGCCTCTCAGTTGTTCATTAATTCCTGATTAGGAATGCCTTTGAGGGCATTAAACTGTTTTTTATTGTAACATGCCAAAGAAAAGGCCATGAATTCACATTTTCATGCATTTTGCAGATGAAATGAGAGTTTTTCACAATTCAGTTATCTTGGTAACATCTGAGGGTTTGACTAATGCCTGGAATAGTCATCAACACAAAGTTCTGGTTAACAATGGGAGCTACTTGTAGTCCAATAAGAGAGTAGAACCCTTTTGGCTAATGTTATGCTAGCAAAGTTCAGAGACAACACTGGTTGAGAAATGATAAATATGATATGACTGTGTCTTAAACTAAAAGGCTAGCAGCTATTTTGATATTCGTCACTCACGTCTTACAGATCAGATAGGATTCTGTTCTATTTAAGTGCGGTAAGAGACTAAAGTCAAACAGAGATATTTAGAGAAACGTTTAAATTACACATTTATCCCACTGTTTATGTGTTTTGAAATTATTAACCGCATCTACATTCATTGATCATAACTGCTAGTTGTTTGTGTTGCTGTTTCACGACATACAGATACCCCTCACTTTGCATTTGGCAGGAATATGAAATCAATCAGTCCATCAATACACACAAACCCATAAAGATGCCATAAAAATGAAACAAATCAGTACATTTCAGCTTTCAGTCAGCCCTGTGAAGTTCACTACTGACCAACAGTGACTAGTCGCTACTGTAGTGAGTGAGCTCACAGACAGACCGGGAGCCTTGATGAACCAGTCAAGGTTCAGTCATAGGTTTGACCCAAAGATGGAGTCTATGTGGATTGCATGATACATCATATATGCACCACTCAGGAATACATTATGAAAGGGCCTACAGTCATCATCCTGAGGTGATTAGGGGATTATGGTGATGCCACTTCCTGGAATTAGATGTTGCACACTCTGCAGCCAATCAGAAGTGAGTATTCACTCAGATCATGCTAAAACAACTTTCAGATTTGTATGAAAGTGTATGATTTCTGTGTATCTTTTATTTTTGGAAATTAGTGCAAGAGGTAATGTTTGGGGAAAAGTCATTCCCACCGCTCAGTGGGACGAAGTGAACTCCAAGATTTTATTTTTCTTTCCGCACAGCAGGTGGAGGACTCTGATCAAACGAGAAAATATATTTTAAACACTTTAAGTCTTACTGTGGCATTTTCTAATATTCCACCAAATTACCCCGAGATGATGGTTAATGGCAGATGATCCTTTGAAGTGGAACAAAAGATAAGCCACTGATCCATGTCAAAGCCCCTTGTACAAAAACAAGAGCATAGCTTTAATGATTTTTTTTTTTTTGCTACTGGCTCTTAAACGACATCTCCCCCAATATATAACTTGTTGTCTACAAACCACTATAAACACAGGGAGCAACTGGATTTATGTGATGTCTTGTGCTTTAGTAATTCTAATCTCTAGGCAAGTAAGACAAGGCTAGTTAACCTCACCCAGTGAACTCCACTGTTCTCATGCATTCACATTTTTACAGCCGTGCTCGTTGCTTGTGCTCGCTCTATTCTTCCTTAATTCCGATAAATGCTTTCTGCAGTAATGAGGCAAAGTCAGAGCTCCCCTGTTTCCTTTCATTTGCTGAGAGATCACAAAGCCAATGCATCACACAGGGGTTTCTAGCGCCCTCCCAGCTGACCATGGCTAAATGGTGTTTTTGCTCTGCTGAACACTAATCCTTCTGTCAGATAAGGCCCATTATAGCAGGGGTGTAGCCAGCCCAGTTCAGTTTGAACAGACAGTGAACCCATCTGTAGCAGCAGACAGCACAGTCCTGCAGGGGACGGCGGTTCAATGGCGCTGCCGTATTTGTGCATTTTACAATAAAGCCACGTGTCTTTCTGGCAGCACAGCGGGACGTTCCTCTCTCTCAATTTTCAAAGGGAAGGATGGATTCATTAAGGAGGCTTGCTGGCAGAACAAAAAACCCTCAAAAAGTAGCCTAAAAGCAGCTGCCGTGGCTCCACACCTGTCTGATACAATATGTGAGGCAGGTTCTGATTCAATCACTGTTTATTATTTAACTCAGAGCAGTGAAGTTGCTCATATTTCACGATAGACAGACAGAAATCAGAGAGACGAGAGGGAGTTTGTATAATGCATCAGTGGTGTTAGGCTGTTCTGACAGCACGTGGCCTATTATCGGAGCTGTTATCCTCTACATCTGTACATTAGGTTTTATTGCAAAATGAAGGTTGCTCTTGTGAAACTCATTTGGAAGTCAGCAGATCTATCATCAGCTCTCCCAGACCCAGACAGCTGCATGGAAATGAGGAGCAAAACAGATGCACTTTATTTGTGCGAGAGCATACAGGCATTGTTATTTCTCTTCCTCGCTCTCTCTCTCGAAAATGAGGAGCCGAGGCTGGACGATCGCAGCCTGAGGGGATGGAAATTTAACTTAGAAATGGCTCATATATTGGAGCCCACAATCGTTGGTATTCTTTGTTGTCTACTTTAACGACATACATCAGCCATTTCAGTGTTATGGCCGGCAATAGAGCATGTGTGATGCCATTAGATGATATTTTGTTAATAAAACCTCCAAATCCCCAAATCCTCAGAAAGAAAACAACACATTTGTCCTTTTTATTGCATTGTACTTAATGGAAAAGCATCTTGCTTCTCACTAGTCATGTTGTTATATCTTAGCGTGTGTGGACTCATTTATTAGTGGCTGTTTGCCAGTTGTTCCCCTGTAACACACACATCACACCCAGTAACACTGTGTTCACAGAGTGACCACCGGGGGCGCTGTGGGAGCACAAACATCAGCAGAAACAGTTGTTTCCTCTTGCTGCTGCTGTGCCTCCTTTGCAGCTGCAGACTTATTATTGCCATCAAGGGTCTATTCTGTTGATCTTTCAAAGAGGCAACATCTTTCACATAAAGCGTTGGAGGAATCTTGGGAGTATATTGTCAAGGGAATAGACCGGGAGACTGTAGGGAGCTCTCTGAGTGACTCCTCCGCCTCCTGCTCCCTCTCAACATCACACACATCCTCGTGCAGCTTCTCTGCCCCTCCTATCGCCTGTATGCCAGCACTTCTATTTTGGTATGTTTGCGCTGTGTGCCGTCTGATGTGGATGTCATTATGGAAGGCAACTTCAAACTAATGAGGTTTTGAGAAGTACAATGCAAATCCATTAATTAATCTGTTTCTTTGTACAGGAGGGGCAGTAA
>JAOWBC010001592.1:11574976-11597421 GCA_028566105.1 Hypoplectrus providencianus
CAGGCTTTTTAATAGGAGCTATATGCAGAGGTGAGCAGCTCGCATAATGCGTTTTCTAAATGGCAATCATCTAAATGTTACACTGTTACTCTCAGCCTTTCTCAGTCCATTATTCCTTTAAAAAGGTATCATGATCAAAATATGGGAGGAGCTTTGTCTTCAGTTTATTTGATAACCAATATGAACCCATTTTCTAACACTGTTTTTTTTTTTTTTTTTTTATCTGTACCAAATGTATATCAAACACAAAATATTAATTACAAAGCTGGGCAAGGTAGACATTATGCATTTTCTGTGATTAAAGTGGCAAATTAACAAGAAAATTGTTATGAATTTACACCCACACAACATCTGACAGTGTAGTGTTTTGTTTTGTTTTTTCTGTTAAAGAATCATATAATTTCGCTTTGAATCAACTGGGATCGAAACAACGCCAAAGATGCTATTGCTTAATGTGTATTATGCCTGCAGCACTTGACCTTATTAAAATACACGCAGCAGCTGGATTTAGTATTTAAGGATATACTTGTGATTTTAGACCAGAAATATTATAAATCAGAAGAATCTCTTTTCTATTCTAGACAGTTTCTTTTGTGTTGATTCAACCTCTAATCGTGAAATGATGTGGTTCCCTGACAGAAAAAAAGAGTTTCTATCACACATTAATCTTTTTTTACTGAATGTATGACTTTGTAACCTCAAATCATTTTTTCTTTGTTGTGAATTTGTAAGGTTTTTCTTGTCACTTTAACATCAGAGAACAGCTAGCTAGTTTTTTTCTCATAAATGTCGAACTTTAGTGTTGGATTTTTAGGTTGTTATTCTGTTTTTAGAATATTGCCTTTCTACTGGGGCTGTTATTTGGCATTGCACTAAGGTGTAATATTGTTGGCTTCAAATGGATGTATTCTGTTTCAAAAGCACATTGTTACCTCGTTAAGAAAAGTGATTAATAACTTTTTCGAGCTTTGATTACAAATCTGCTAATAAGGACTTAAAAAGCCCCTTTTCCAGAATTAATTGAATCCCACAAAGTTACCAGTTAAATGATCCTGGCAGTGTTTCAGAATTCATGTGTGAAAGAGGCTTAAGATTACAGACTGAAAAAAACACCATCAGCGTTGTGAAGAATTGTGCTCACCAGTACTTCACCCTGAGGAGACACTGGTGCTGTCACACCTCACAGCGAGATTTATCGGCGGCTCCGTGAGCGGGTGTATGATTCCCTCACACCTCTCTCCTGACTCCGGGGGTCATTGACAGTGACTTATGCGCGAGGAGACACAAGTGTCATGGGGAAAATATGTGTGTCAGCTCACATCAGGGCTGTTCTGCTCCTGTGGCGCCCGATCACATTTGAAACAGTAAGAAATCCCGAACGGAGACGCTATGATACCCCCAAGACCTGCAGGGTACAGTAAATATATGTATTTTAAAAGGTCTGTAGGATCCCTGGATATAATTTACTGTAGTTGTAAATAGGTTTTCTTCATTTACAGACGAGCACACTGGAATATCAAAGATGCATAGTCTAATCAGTAGTTTTAAATTGCAGATGTCATTTTTTAACACCTCTGACCGTCAAGGGGCTGCTAGGTGTTTTGCTAACTGCAGATATGGCTGCTAAGTGGTGATGGAATGTAATTAAGCACATTAACTCAAGTACAATTTTGAGGTATGTGTACATTACTTGAGTGTTCCCACTTTATGTAACTTTATAATTCTATTCCACCACATTTTGGAGCAAATATTGTACTTTTTACCAGCTTTAACGCACATAATCGGTTGACATTTAACATAAAAAACATGATTTTTTTTTTTTTAATCATTGTGCCTCAGTTTACTTAACAGTATATTAAGTTTTCAAAGTGAGCCCTGTCTTTACAAAATTACATAAATGAAGCAATACATGTGAACTTTTAATATGTTTACAATGTATAACACAAACTGAGTGGGGCCATTGCTCATACAAAGTGATATAACTTTTGATTTTTTGCCATTAGTCTTTGACAAGCAGTGGACTGCATTTTTCATCATCATGTACAATGAAGTTCCTGATTGACCGGGGTAAAATTTGAATGCCTATAATTGAGAGGGAATGGGAGAAAGTCCAGGCAGTGATGCTGGTTATGATGCTGACATGATGCCTACCAGGCTGAACTGTTTTCTTGCCTTGAGACTCTGAGCAACGGAAAATGTTATTCAAGCATCTTAAATCCTTATAAAAAATGAGAACACATTTCAAGATACAGCATAGTTGCTCTCCCTTGTTACAGAGCATGCGATAAAGAATTTTCTCATGTCAGAAAATGTAACGTAATTCATTCGAGCTTGCAGACATCTGAGTGTAAATAAAAAGTACGACCTTGTAATTCCAATGTGCCTCATATTGATTTTTCAGCATAAGGATATCTAAATATTCTGCCGGCTGCTGTGGTTTACACCACCTGTATGGAGCAGGCCTTGACTGGAATAGTGCTGCATACACTCATATATCCTGTTTACCACTTTATATGCCCATTTACACATTAGTATTGTGGTTGTGCTCAGCACTGACCACTGACTGCAGCAGAGCTCTGCAGTGCATCTGAAATGCCACGTCTATATCTGCGTTGGTATTCCATTATCTCAAAAGCTTTTGGTATTGCACAGCATGATGTGTTGACAAAGGAAAATGGAGCTGCGGTATGATATTACACAGAAAACATGGCTCACATCGGGAGGGGGTCGGCTAACTGACAACCGAGGCTGGCTGGGGAGCTGCTTGTACTGTCCTGAATTGTTTGGGTGGAAAATGCAAAAATGACCTGAACATGAGTTAATATTCGCCTCCTGAACAACACTGTCAGCAACAATAATAACAGGGAATAATGATATCACCTTTCAATGTCTCTGGCTGCCTTAAAGCTTGTACAATGTGTACTACACAACCCTTTGGAAGCCATCACTGTGGTCCTCTTTAAATGCACCCAGCACAAGAGAGCTACCCAGACACTAGGCCAGAGATAAATCCTACTCATTTCCTGTGTTGACAGTCTGAGGCTGCTTCCTTGACTCGGTAAAATTAACGGTCCAGAACGTTATTTTCCCATCCAATATGCTGCCATCAATCATTCTGTGTGCCTTCATCACTTTCAAAAATTATGTGTCACTGTTTTCTACAAAGGCAAAGCAACCACTTTAGTCACCAGGCAAAGGGGTGGTGATAAAATGCATAAGTTTGAGGGAGAAATGAGTAGGATGTAAAACTTTTACATGACAAATTTGAATTTCTGCCCATATATGGATAAGGATGCAATGCACAGCGATCAGTTCAGGATAATAAGGATGCTTTAATGAGAGTGTCAGGAAATAAACTTGCAGGTGCTCCACTGTAAGTCGTGGGTTAACTGAAAGACATGTGAAGGCTGCAGCTCAAAGCCTTCTGTGATAAAAGCACCTGAATGTTGACCTCATAAACTGATACTTGTACTTGTAAAGAGAGTGCTATTCATACATAATCTGTTATATAAAGTGTCAAAGTAATAATAGTTTTGAAAAACAGAATCCTGGCAAAACACTACAAAATCTGCTCATCTCCTAAAATACTGTCATGAAACTCAAACTCAGAGGTTATTTTGGTTTTCAGCAAATCTGGAAGACGTTTTTATGGGCTGGTTCTGCACTATGTAGTACACAACAAATTAAACAGGTTTAGTGTATGAAATATTCAGGATGGTTCCATCAATGATTTGCTGTCTCACAACACTTGGTAACAAAGCACTGTGACAGGAGAGGCCTGGTGTTCACATGTTGAAGGTTATGTTCAGATGGTGTTTTCTAATCCTAACCATGTCCTTTTTTACCCAACCTGAACATAGTGGTGGTGCCTTCACCTGTACCAAGTGTTTAGAAAAGGGTTTCACACAGCAGTTCTCCCATTTAGGATATTATACATATTGAACTGTACAGGTTTCTGTGAACCACACTGACTATAAAAAATTTGGACGTAGTCTCAATAATGTCAACTATTGTTTGCCTAGAGTTGAATGTTTCCAACTTGGTTTATCGTCAAGGCCATATTGTTTTTTGCAACCATGTGCAGAATGGATTGTGAACGACATTGTGTCGATAACTAAAATTGGCTCTAGCTAGCCCGTTTAGTTAGCAAGGGGCAATCACAATTTAAAAGTAATATCCAACTCTTTCTCTCAGAACACACACAGTGAAAGGGTAAAACTTCAGCAAGAGCTCCAACCTAAATGATAGAAAAGGTCATTTGTCAATGCCAGTTTAAAAAGTAAATACATGTGACCTAGTAACATAAAAACAAGATGCAAAGGTAAAATTTTTATTTTTTTAGTGAAACGTCCATGACTATACAGCCTAATACATAAATATTTTGCTCCCTGTACAAACGACCTGTGGGTCATTTTTGATGGGAGTCTGAAAATATCACAATGCACTATTGTTGTGACCTGTCAATCATAAGGTAGCCCGACCCTAAAGGAAAACTTGCTTTAGGGTCTATTTTACACCAAAAAATTAAATTTACTGTCTTACTGTCTTGTTTAAAAAAAAAAGAAAAAAAAAAGAAAGAAAATTAAATAAAACTAAAGACATAATAAAGTTACATAAAGTCACTGTAGAAACATTTACTAAGAGAATACATAAATTCAGAAACAGGGTCATTTAAACTTGTATACAAATGACCGTGTTTTTGAAACCAGTGGAGTCGCCCCCTGCTGGCCATAAGAAAGAATGCAAGCTTAAGGCAATACTGCATTTTTTTTTTTTTTTCCCTACTTGCTGCTTGCTAATAATTAAGAATGTGTAACGCTATTAGCTGCAGTATAACTTAAATCTTTATACTTTTTTGGAGTACAAATCTCCATTTGAGGGGGTAAAAGTTGTTTAAATCAAGTGTATGTATCATAGAATAACAACCAACCTCATGTAGGTTGATAGACAGAGCAGGAGGTATATCATAACTGTAGGCTGTGACTACTCCTGCGTGAAGTATGGAGTTTTATTGCAGAGCGGGAAATTGCAAGTGCCAGGGAACAGAAGTGAATGACATCAAGGAGGATGGTATGGTAAGGGAGCATGTAAAGCGCATCCTCATTTCACTTCGAGGCTGATGCTCTCTCACTCCCTGATCACAGAATAGCAAGGGCTGATGGGAGAGCGGATGGGTGGGGGAATGTGATTTGAGGGCATCAAGAAGCGGAACTGACAGAGACGGATTCACTGTGGCCGAAGCATGGAATTGCTTTTCCTTTCCCCTGGAACTGAGCTGGAAGTGCCTGCGGCTGCAAACAATCTCTAAGCAGCAGCTTCCACAAAGCCCAAGAGCCAGAACCATGAAAGCTCAGAGGCAGGTGAGAAAACGCTGAACTATTTAGAACAAGAATAAAAACAGGTGGTGAGGAATAACTTGAAGTGAGCTCAGGTGCTCAGAAACTGTTGCGTCAACAGAAAATCCTAATGTTAATATATTGTATATCATTTCTTTTAATATACGTGGTGAAAAGTCTGCATGTGTAGGTGTAAATGCATAAAAAGTACTGGGCATGTGAAACTGTTTCTATAATCTGTGCGCAGAAAGAAATGAATGTTGTTATGTGTGAGAGCCACTGAGGGCTTGAGTGTGTGCTGTTGTCAGGTTGCACAGCTAATTACACAGGTGTTACAGAGCTCCAGGATGGAAAATTAAATAGACAGGGGAGTGTTTCACTCTCTCAGCTTGACACAAGGATGGAGGTGTACTATTCAATTTACACCTTAACCTGAGAGACAGTCTATGTGGATCTCCTTCAACTATTAATCAGGCAGAAAGAAGATTCACAACCATTTGTATTTGAAGCAATACACAATATAACCCAGCCCCAGTCCCTGCTATCAACAATATGATAAAGATAGTAAATTAGCATCCCATCAATGCTCTCCAAGGCACAATGAGCAACAAGACAGCGAAGTCAAAATGCAAAACATCATAAGAATCCATATGCATCCGTTTAGAAGAACAGATTAATATCGTTTGAATTCAATGTGACAACTTCTTAATGGTCCAAACTCTTGGAGTTAACATTTGTTCTTAGTTCAGACGAGAGCCCCTGTTGTTTCACCCCTAATGGTGCATGTCTGTGAGGAGATGAGGCATTGTCAGGCTGACAGTCTTGTCCTCACACAACCCGCTTTTTAAATTACACCTTTTTTTTTCATAACTCAGTCACTCCACATACCGAGAGCGTACAATCTCTCACATCCTGTGGAAGACGTTGTCAACACCTTTGACAAGGTAAAAGCAGGTTGGTGTAACCAATCAGCATATTAAAGTCTCGGCCAGTCGAAACCACTGAGCATATGACTTTCCCCCTGTCAATGGGCAGAAGCTGAACCCAGTTGGCCCCCAGCAGGAGCTGCAGATAGGCATTCATGTGCGAGAAAGACGGAAAGACACACAGGAAGCGTTACCCTGTGCCTCAGCCGCTGTTGTCCAACACAATTTGATGTGTTTGTGTGGAGTGAACCCTCCTCATTTGTCTGTGTGCATTTCATCTGCATCTGAAGCAGCCCCATCGGTGAGGCCTATTAGAGCCAGCCGACAAGAGCACAATTGAAACAAAGATAGACTAGTACTAAATAAATTCCCACTGACCTAAAGATGTGACACTTTTAATGTCCAACAGGGTCTGAGTGTGACTGAATGGGGAGCGATGGTAAGAGCATTGCATACTGAGCAATTCTTCCATTCATAATGTAAACATGTATTAAGCCATTCCTAACGTGACAGTCTTTGCCCCTATAGAGACACATGTCAAGCTCAATGCAAAATGCAACACGGTTCAATGCTTTCTTATCTTTTTTTACTCATTCCAGCGGATTAACATCAAACACACGGTTAGGGACGCCACAATGCATCACTGAACTCTTTAAATAACGGTGCTTGAGCATAGAGTTGAAGTCCACTTTTTGTTCACACCTAGGAGAGTGTGACTTTCCTTGTCTGTTTCTGTGAGTGCATTCTGATGTTTTCCTCAATTTGTGCCTTCGCCTTCTTTAACTACTTTCCAAAAAAAAAAGTACAGCTGCTCTTCAAACTATTAAAATTAAAAAATAGTTTATGCTGCTAATTAGGGTAGTTCATGTGCCTCTTTTGACTTGTAATGAATTTAAGTTTAAACTAATACTAGTGGAGCTGTTGAAAAGTTAAGAAAGTCAAATAATTTCATTTTAATAATCAAATCATAGACTTTTTTTTTTTAATGGATGTAGTCAATAGTTGTGTTTCCATTGAACAAAATGCAAATTAAGAACATTTTCATCACCTGATTTAGAGTGAATTAACAAGGCTAAATAAATGTATTTTGTAAGAAGATAGTAGCAATGTATTGCTGTAGGCGTATCTGTCAGTAAAAAAACGACTGATATAACCTTGGCCATATAAGAGAGACAATGGAGAGACATCTTCAGTGTTTAATATCGATACATACTTTTACTTGTATGTATGCTCATCTTGAGCAGCAGAGTAGAAACAGTTGTGTAGGTTTTGTGTTCACTATTTCATCTCACCATCTCCCGTTTGGTTTATTAATAATTTATTAGAAATATATATTTAAACCACCTCAATTGAGCTCTAAAATTTTAATGCGCATTTTTGGAAGTTTTATCGACTCTGGTGTTTACATTAAGCTTTTCTCAGGCGAATCTTGAAGATGCGCTCTGCGAAAGACTGTAGTGATTTCAACCATTTGTTTGTGAACCTGCCTTGAATTTGGAATTTTGCCCATTGCCATTTTGATTTTCTGCAACAGGGACAAGGACAAAACAGCTCGAGCTCATCCACTAATGCAAATGCTAACTAGCTATCTTGCTTGTTTGGCAAGGGGCATTAGTTATTTAAAATGTTGAGTGAGTTGACTCCTTTGAGTGTATTTTAGTCCATCCGAGTACTGAATGACTTTGAGGAATTGAAAACAAACTACTGCATACCCATCTTTATATCTATTTTACTCTAGATGGATCAAATTTACAAATGAAAATCAATAAACTCATGACGACAATACTTGCTGAGGTCATAAAGTAACAAGTAGTCTTATTTTTCCGATTGACAGACAAAGAGACTTCTTTTTGCAACCAGCAGAGTTGCCTCCTGCTGGCTATTAGAAAATAAGCAGGTTTAAAGCCAAAATATGTCACGTCACTTACTAGGATCACGACTAGTGAGCAGCTAGTCTAGAGTGGACTTATTGAGCACATCACTTCTACTAGGGAGACTGATTTGTGCCATATTGCAGATGCTAAATTGGACTGCTCTGCATCGCTGTTAAAGTCTAATGTGATGTTGTGACAGGTGCAGAGTGGGTTGCATTTTGAAGGCGGCCTCCACTGGGGATGCTGTTCTTTCCACTGTGAGTGACACAACAACATCAAAAACATGTATCCGCAAGGCATTTCATGACCCCATCACCCCGGTCACGCGGCAGAGCAAACAGCTGAGGAGGGGGCAGGCAAGATCTCAACTCAAGCAGCTGTCAGAGACTCCCGCCGCCACCGGTTCTCTCACCTGACACAGACCAGGCAGAATACAACGGGAGAAGACAAAAAAGGACAAGGAAAACTGTGAGGTAGGAGTGACAAAGAGGTAGAGAGGATTTTTATAGAAAGAGAAACAAGAACAGATGGTGGGAAAAAAGGTGAGAAGACCAAAAAAGCACAGAAGAGGACAGCGAGGGAAATTGCAAGCACGCAGGAGTGAAATTGATAAAAGGCTGCAAGAAAAAAAAAAAAAAAAAGTAGCGCACAGTCAAACACAGCCATGAATTATTCTGTTGTTATCCTGTCTGACAGCAGTCTTTTTTTTTCTTTTGCAAGGAGGTTTTCTTCCGGTACAGACGACCTCTGGAATGAAATATTAAAGAGTTCACATCTGCATGCGTGGAGATCCGAGGGTCTGGCCTTCATGACACGACAGCATAATCTCCAGCCTTCTGTGGTCCAGCCACAGTATTAAATGGAAGAACCACCGAGAGAGATGAAGAGAAAGAGTTCCTTCCTCCCTCTAATTACGTTTGAAGGTAGTGAAGGAACAGAACATGACACTGACAGTTGCTCTCTTGAGGCAAGAGACAAGACTCTAAAACCCAGACACCAATTTACTGTTTCGCTGACCTGCAGGGTGATTGGTAAAAGTAAAATTGGTATGTCTCGCAGGTGTAAGAACAATGAGAAGTAGTTGAATACAGGTTTGCTCAGTATTCTTGAATGGAGATGCACAAGGGGAAAAAATGAATGACCATTTTATACCATTAAATACCAAATGACAATTAAATACAGTATACTCAGAAAAGATAGTGAGAGGGATTATTTTTCGATTTAAAAAAAACGGTAATGGCAATAGTTTGAAATTTTGGATGAAACTTATTCACGTTTTAGGGGTTGAGGTGGAGAAATAGACGCTGCTCTGTCAATATGAAGCTGGATTCAACAGCTGGTTCACTTAGCTTAGCATAAAACCCTTCAAACAGGGAAGTTGTGTCATCACCGTGAAGTTGCCATGTTGTTCACAGCTAAGAATATGTCAGCACTGAATCCCCACTAGGGAAGCAACACACTGTTTCAACACTGGATTCTACACACACACAAAAAACAGCTATTAAGTGTTAATATGTGAACTTTAGAGGTGCTGGTAGGTTGATTGTGTTGCTGTTGAACAGAGGCATCTGCATGTGGATGACACATTTGATTTATTATCACCTTAAAAAGCCACATGCACAATTTACCTTTAAAAAGTTACCTTTAAGAAGTACCATTTTCTCTTTTGGCTCTCTTCTTTGTTTTCAGATTTTTCATGAAGTTAAAAAAAAAAAAAAGTCCTACTGCACAATTAAATTCAACCAAAAAAATAAACAATTTGCACTAACCATATCCTGCACACAAACATTACGTTTTACTGCTTGATCCTGTTGAGATCAACAGTCACATAGCAATTGATGGGTTGAGCTTCCATTCAACTGCAGACTATTTACACAGATCAGAGAGGAGAGGACAGTTAGTAAAGACTGCAAAATATATATTGTTCAACATGTATTTATTTACAATAATGGTATAACATGTAGACACTTAAAGAAAATGTTGTGGGCGTCAATGCTTTTTAAATTCATTTTTGCAAAATAAATAGGGTTCAGAGGACATTTTTCGAGTTGCCCCTACTTCTAGCTACAATTGTGCAGTTTTTCTTTCATAGGTGCAGGAGTTTGTGGTGCAGTCACAATCCAAGGCCACGGTGAGTAAAACGTGATGGGAGAAAGAAATAAAAAAACACTCTGTAACTGCTTTGGGTTCAGATTCCTCATAATGTTCACCTGCTTGCTAGTTTACAGCTTTGTCTGTGTATTGTTTGGCATTGGGTAGGTTACACAGTGTTTTCTCTTTTTGCTGAAAACAGCTGCTTGCTACTGGGAAAAAAAGAAGGCTGATAAAAGCAGGTAGCCTGAAACTAAACAGTACAGTTACAGGACGAAATCTGAAAGATGCTCAAATAATCCCCTTTCACTGTACTCGCCTATTTCAGGAAGTACATAAATATTTATTTGATTGATTTTTTTTAAAGCAGACTAAGCATTGTATTATTTTTTAACTTTGAATGGCCCTTTCCAGGCAATGACACTCAACGGGAATAGTGTAGACTTACATATTTTGTTTAATATATGCTTGAGTGCCTCCCGGCTGTAATGCAACTCATATACAACACGTCCCCAACAAAAGAAATTAGAATGATTCTGGGAATATATCAGTGTGACTATTAAACACAAACAGAGGTGCTAAATAAAACGAGGACATTGGAAGTGACACTGCATAAGCGTGAAAGACAAAGTGTTGTGAAGGAGCAGTGTTGTGGGCCACATTTTCAATGAGGATGCAGAGAAGTGTTTTCTAAACTAGCGTAACATTACTCAGCCATGGCGGAGGGAAGATAGGTTGCAGCTCCAGGGCTGCATGAACCCGAGGACGCAGGGCTCCGGGGATGTCAGGGGGAGGACTGGGGTTACAGCATCCTGCACTCGGGGGTGTCTGGTGTGGAAGAGAGATGAGGGAGTAGAGGACGTCTGTTGTTCTCCCCGAGGTTAATGTAGCACTATCAGTAGCACAACTGTCCTCCAGTGGCTGCATCTATTTCAACAAGTGCTGGGGGAGAAAAAGGGGAAAAAAGACGGAGAGAATGAGGGAGATAAAGACGAAGGGGAGGAGGGACAGGAGGGACAAGAGAGGAGGGGATGAAACAGAGAGGCTGGAAAATGAACAGTGTAAGGAGTCGGCAGGAAGTCAAGCTTTGATGTTTGAAAGTGCCTTGAAAGTTCTGTCTTTGAATTAATGGTTTTAAAAAACATAACTTGTGTAATCAAATACAAATGCAGCAATCAACACTTTAAAGATGTGTGGGGACATGTAATTAGCCACTGTTGTTTACAGCTAAAAGAGAGGCAATTTAATTTATTTACTCGTTCTTTAGACACTGGTAAAAAAAAAAAAAAATCTACTTGCAGTACTTGCTGTGTGCATGGATAGTTCTGAGACTTTATATTTTTAAAGCAATAAAGGGAAAGGTTGCCCTTTACTGACTACATAATGTTCCTTGAGTTTGTTCACCACCCATAAAGGGAATCAAAAACACTTCTGTTCTTGTTGAAGTTTTGTCAAGGATCACAATGAAGTATGATTGATGTTCGTCGTCGCTTGCAGCCCCATTTTTCTGCTCTAAATAAACCGACGGATAAATCCAGTTGCTAAGCCAGTCCCTCAAAGGCCTGACCTTTTGATAAGCCCATCTCTCAAATTTATGGCAGCTTGCAGATGCTTTATTGCCACAACCTAGAAATGGTTGATGTTGACATAAGATCATTTACAAGCTTTTCCCCAGAACCCTCAAGGCTCAACATCTCTATATGTGCACTAACAACGAGAGATTATCCTTGGGGCAAAATATCTTCAGCCTCCGCCTCACCTGAGATTGTAATGTTATCAAGAGACGGCTAGTAGAGACAAATTTGCTGTGTAAAACCTCAATATTTCAGCACTATAATTTCCCAAACTTTATTCTTTGCTTTGGACGGATTTCACAGCTCCCCTATGCCCCATTTTATTTTATTGTGGCAATTTCGGACGGACCATTTTGTTTCCCTCCACTGGCTTAATTCAACTGTTGAATTCAAGGCCACAAAATGATACAGGTCAAAGCATCCTAAGTTAAAGGTGGCTGGTGTCTGTGGCGAAAGCAAACTACCGCGGGGTTCGTAACAGCAAAAGGTGAGTGTGATAAAGAGGAAAGGGACGGTTGAGTCACCGGTGCGCCCTCTGATTCTGGTTATCTGTCCCGGGCTTCTTGTTTGCCTGAGTGATTCCGGCTGGAACAATCAGGAGCTCCCTCTCTTCCCCACGTTCATGTGAACCATGACTTTCACTGAACTGAGAGCGCACTGCTGAGATAAGGGCTCCACTCAGACCAACTGTGGCAATGGAACCGGCGAGGAAACATGGTGGACAGAGCCATCTGGCCAGCTCCTCTCCGTCTTCGCTCTGCTGAGCACAAAGCTGGAGCCACCTGTCTAGTCTGCTGCAAAAGTTGAGTACCACCAGGACGGTAAGACGAGATAATGTGTGCGCATGTGTTCACATTTCACCTTGTGCGTATTATAGGAAAATGCACAGACAGATTTCTCCTCGGAGAATAGCAGTCTGTTTAAAAATCTGTTTTGTTTCTAAGAATTCATACCATACATTGATCCGGATCCCTTTTTCTAAAAGCTTCTAACACTATTTCTATGCTATGTTAAAGGGATATGCATCTCTTCTTTCTCTGTATTGACCGAGGCTTCGGCAAGGTCACTCACAAAAGCTTTCGTGACGATATTCTCCCAGAGAATATTGGATTTTATCTGTATCTATTAGCAAAGCATTTGGCTTGAAAGAAGAAACATTTAATATTTAGTATGATACACCACTGTGCTTTGATGCTAAAACCTTCCAGGGTATACAGCCTGTATCGTTTCTCTGCAGTTATTTAGGAACAAGTGAGCACACATTTTAGAGCAGTGATTCACACCTAGGATACTTTTATGTAAATATTCAACATTTACCAGCAAATTGTCTCTCCCAACCTGTGTGCAACCAAAGGAAAACACTTCAAAGACAACACGGAGCAGTTAACCACGTAGAGACGTAGCCTGCAGCTCAACTTTTCAGATAACGTTAGTGTGACCAATACATGGTGGGGTCAGACGTGATGGAGAAACTTCAGATCTGGAAAATCCTCCTTCTTCCCTGAAGACAGTGGTGTGGAACATTTTTTCTTCCCCATAAGGTTTTGTAAACAAGGATCAGTAAAGTGTGTGGGCACCACAGGGACTTCACAGTGCATTCAGTTGCACCTTGTGAACTCTTTCTGCTTTTGATCCTGATTGGCCGGTGAAATAAGTTATTATTATTACATTTTAAATCAATAGTTAAAATCTTTTCTCATATGTTCTTAGTGTGGTTATTCCAGAAAATATGGTAGTATAATCACATTCAATTCTTTTGAAAAAAACTTGTTTATGAGTTTTTTGGGTTGTAGATCTGATTGATATGTTGATCTTTCTGAACTCTATGAACCAAATGTTTAAATTAAAAACTTCATCAAATGATCACCTTAAAATCAAAAGCCTAATTACAGGGTTAGGGTTATGGGGTTGATTTAAATAATTACTGACATTTTTCATATCATGATTAAAACCCTATAGTGTCCTAATTAGCAAGGCTGAATATAATGAATAAGCAATTGGAATAGTTAGCTAAAGTGATGCATGTATGACAAAGACAGTCACCAAAAGGTAACAGATAGCTTACAACCTCAAAGTTATATACTTATAAATAATAAAATAATGAGCTAAAAACAATGGATGAGCGTCAAAATAACAAGCTCAAAGAAGTGACCACATGATTGAAAATATCAGAAAAACTACACTGAATGTATAAACTGTTATAATTGGCTAAATGTAACTGATACAGGGTCAGACAAAGAAGGTTGAAAACCGTTCTTTCAGTGCATTGTCAGCCGTGTCTTCCCCTCCTTCCCCACATAAGCTGACACTGCTGGCTGTCGGCCCTCACTGCCGTTTTACAGAAACACCACGCAAGAGTGTATCTAGTGCGAGACTCACCAGGGAGACCGGGAAGAGTCCGACATCCATCGAGCCTGTCAGTGGAGAAAGAGAAGACAGGAAGCCCGGAGAGAAAAGACAGGTCCCAGCTGGATCTTGGCCTCATGATAAGTTACCTTGCACATGGCAGTCATTACACCGTCAGAATTAAATGATAAGATTCCAATTACCTCTTAATTTTCACCACCGGTCAAATTTAAGTAGTAAAGGATGATGGAGCCTGCCACTAAGGATTTGATTTTTGTAATACCTTTCTGCGGGTGAAAAAGGAAATTGAAAAAATCTTTTAGACTAAAATAGGGAGTGTAAATGACCTTCCTCCAAGAAAAAGCTCCTTATATATGTCATGTTGAATCTATAATGCATTCTTGCTCTTTCTTGCTGCCATGACAAATGAAAATCTCATCTAGAGAGCGGTTTCATTTACCAAGACACTCCTTTACCACAACTGAAAGCTTGTTTGTTAAGGCTAATCAATCTCGAAACAATCTAAAGGAGAATCCATATGGCCTACATTGTCCTTAACCCAACAGTAGGGGGTCTTGTCCTCTAATTAATCTGGCTTGTCCCTGTGCTAAACAGTGGATCAGTTTGCAGGGCTGCTGCATTATTCAACATAGCCGTGGGTGAGAGAGGAAGTCTGTGGTCTGGAGTCACCTTACTCTGGGCAGAGCAGCAAAGCGAGAGAGATGGAGACGGATGAGAGGGAGGAATGAAAGTAATGGCAGAGGAGTTGAGAACGGGGGAGGTGAGAGGAGGAGGGGGGGAGATGAAAAAGGGGGAAAGAAATAAGGTGAGCGATTTAAAAGAGGGGAGAGATCAAATGGTCGATGCGGTTCAAGGCAGAGGGAACTGCTAAAAGACCACATCCGTATGAAAAACCGCAGGAGGGTCAGAGGCTTGTAGACAGGAAGTCCATGTCCAGCATTCAGCTCCCTGCCTTTGCTGACAAGCCAATCATAAAACCACACAGACTTTTTCAGCTGGGTATGCATTTTTGACAGAACACCCAATGATAAGTTGACAACAACACGTCTCTTTCTCCCTTGTTTTTTATTTTATTTTATTTTTTTTTATTGTTGATTGCTGTTATTCCTCAGAACAAAACCCCTATCCTGACCTCAAAATACATCCGTCTCCTATATCTCTCCCATTAAATACACACCTCCACCCCTCCACAATACAACGGTCATGTAATGTACCATCGCTTCACACAGAGACACACAAGTGAAATCAACAGCGCTCCCTGGGCCGCCGCCGCCACTCAGAGAGCAGTCACAATAAAAAGCCTTGGAATGGCGGAAATACAATGCGCTCACACAGTCGTGGCTGCTGGAAAACACAGCGGTGAAATAAACGATGTGGGTCAGAATATTCTGGAATGAACTAAATGAAATACAAAGCAGACAGCGGATTCACACATGCTTTGACAGACCTGTTTTACTCAGAGCTCTGGAAATGAACACTCAAGGAGACTCAGTTCATACTCGGCTGTTAAAAGTTCTGGCAAGAAACTCACAAAATGGTCATTTACAGCACATTCACCTTCGTGGTTATGTAGTGGTTACTTACTGTACGTCTTTACTCTCGGCAAACATATAGTATATTATTCACAGAGTATTCACATAACATAATATACATCTGTATGTACACATTCCTTCCACCTTCGAGAAAAAGTGTCCAGGCACTTCCTCCCAGTGATTCGGGGTCAGATCGCTGACTACAATGTAGCTACCTCATTCTTCATCCTCATCAGAAGCAAGCTGCCCTATCAGTGAACCTGTGGGAGACTGGTGTTGCCGGTAAATCGTCTGATTCCTCACATCTTTTGGCGCTCCCACCTGAACCAGACTGTGAACTGCGAACTAGCAACAGGGTTCGCCTAGCTGCCATTTCTCCGTTTCTAAGGGCTTAAAGGTCTCTCTCCTTGTTTATTAGGACAGGCCCTGGAGCAAAACCTTCACCTCCCTCCTCCGAACCCGCACTCAAAGGACTTTCAGGAGATATGGTTGCGCAGAACATATTTTAAAGGGAAATAATGGAGTGTACAATAGATATTTTCTGTCTTCTGGAACAAAGTGTTAAGCACAAAGATAACAGCTTCCTGGGTAATTTTAGAGGCTGACTCAGATCATTATGGGTTTCACACATGCCAACCTGCTAGAGTTTCTTCCATTAATTCAGCTAACAACTGTTCCACTGGTCTCCAGAAGTTGGCTGATATGTGAAAAAAAAAGGTGGACTTCATTTGTCGATCAGGTCACTGATATTCAAACATCGGGGTCTCTGGGCAATCAGTTTCTTACTATTCCTTATGTTTAAAATACCATTTTTTGATATTTTTTCATCCCTAGCAGTGACAAAGTGTCATTTGCTTTCCTCTTTGCAATGTTAATGCCCTTTTTTAGTATTTATATATATTTATTTATTTTACACCACTAGGAACAACAACTAATATGATGTCAAAATTGTCCAAACCCCCTTCCTGAAAGGGTTACGGTAAAATTCAAACTGGTTTCGCTTGCTGAGACAGATTACAGTACAACCAAATGCCTCAGACAACAAAGGAGTAAAAGAGTTACAGATTGAAACCTGTAACGCAGCACTGGTTTAGACACTTCACCACAGCATTAATGGAACATCATTTTTCACACCACCACGATGGCATGTCGGTACATTTCCCTCCCGCTCCTTTTTCTTCCCCGCTGGGTATAAAATACAAACAATCACTTTGGAGCGAGAACATTAGCTGATACAGTACATACTGTATGTATGTAGGCATATATCGAGATGAAGCAGTAGAGTAAAAGTAAAGAGAGGATTCAAGTCAGTCAATGGGATTGGCACTGTGACAGTAATGAGACAGGAATCTTCAGCGGTGGCACCAGGCCCAGTGCGGTGGTCCCTGGAAACGTCCACCAATAGCACACATGGTAATCCAGCACAAACATTATGGCAAAATACAACACGTTGCACTACTGTACAGTTTCTGCATCAATACTGCTGCGGACTGGGCTGGTCTATCCTAATGCTGTAGGTCTCTTGTTAAAATCTCTTTTGTACACCAGTATGACAACCTTCTGGATTCATTCAGGGATTTGAATAAATCTGTCCTATCATCAGAGAATAAGGCAGTTTATGGTATGGTAGATAAGTCATGCCACAACCACAGTGGACCGCTGTAGCTCTTGAGAGAGAGAAGAAAACGCTTCCACGTTCAGTTAATTCTGCTGTAACTCTGGAATTTCATCCGGTCCCCTCGCTGTTTGAATGAAACGATGAAACACAGCCAAGGTGACCCCTTTCAGCACAGACAGGTCCGTTTTGTAGCTCGGAATCTTGTTTTACTGCTACAGAAACCCTTAGCACAAAAGAGCTTTAGTCCGGAGGCAAAGAGGACCAAGAAAAGCACAAAAAATATCAAAAGAGATAAACATCACCAACAAGGAGGAAATCACAGCTGTACATTAAAGGTTAAAAGTAAGAACCTTGACCATGTTTTTTTTTTTTCTCTTCTCCTATCTTTGCAGTCCTTTCAATGCCAAGTCCGTAGGTCCAAACATGAAAGTAGAGGGGTCACTGGGTGGCCGTAAATCGAATCTCCAGCAGATGGAATAGCGCCGCTGCGGTAAACATTTGGTTGCTATCTACCTTCAAAGCAGTCCAAGTACTCCAGGACAAGGTCATAGCAGAATCGATACTGGTCCTGAGAAAACATGAAATATTCTCGAATTAAAAAGTGAAAACATTAGAAAAGCACACACATAGTTTTAGATATTGACGGACTCTCTGACCAGGGACTCCACCATGTTGGGTTTGCAGTTGCGTAGAGTTTTGACAGCATAGAAGATGTCCACCATGTTCTGGTACTGGATCATCTCAAGGAGAATGTTGCAGGCACAGAAGGTCCCGCTGCGACCGCCACCGTTACTGCAGAGGAGAAGATTTGTTTTTAACCAAACAAGCAAACTCCGAGACAGATGCCACAATTTATTTCCATATCCACTTTTTTGTTTGGTTTTTCTTATTTAAGTAATTTTAAAACTTTGAAACAGCTTTTATGTTTGAATTGATCTATAAATATATGCTTGCCTGTTTGGCCTTCCATTGGACATAATTCATCTTGATGCTATGCCGAACTGATCTTATTGTATTAACAGTTGAGTACATAAAGAATATGTACAGTAGATTTCAAGATATACATACATCTCCAGCTCCAGTGCAAGCCTACTGACATGTTTAAATGCATTATGGAGCACAATAATACCGAATAAGCTGGGCAGAAAATGTGTAATCTGATATCCCTGTTTTGTGTTCATGCTACATCATGAAAAACATCCGATACAGATCACACAGCAATATCTTGGTGCAAAAATAGCGACATGAGAGGAGCTGTAAGGAAGAGCAAATTGAGAAATAACAATGCAGCGTGGCATTTCCTCAGAAATATCGTCTTGGTCATCATAAATGAAAGGCAATATCAATAAACTAGTGGAGGACAATCCACTTCCTCTCTCCTGAGACAAATACAGGGAAGGTGGGCACGGAAGCCTCCGCAGCGTATACAAGCAATATTAAGGTAATCAATCGTCGTCAGTGCTTTGGCAGTGCTGGATTTACTGTAGTGAGAACCATCGCATTCTGTATTAAGCCATAATTGATTTGATCTCCATAATCTCTTTCCTGGTTGTCGTGGGTAACACTGTGTGACAGCGCTGAGTGATGTGCTTTTGGATGGGGGCGGTGAGGATGAACGTGTGACGGGTTGGCAATGAGCTGGACGGGCCATTCATATTCATCAGCGGGCGTGCACTCCGGGGGCTTAGGACAACAGAGGGGCATACAGCACGGCACACGGCACCGCAGCACGGCACAGCACATTACACTACTATTTGATTTTCCAAGTTATGAAAATACGAGCAAGAAAAAAAAAATGGAATGGAATTTTATGGCAGAAAAACCACCGCAGAGGCAAAATGCGACCGTCTCGTCAAACAGATTTGGTCACGATTTAACATGTTTTAACATTTTTTGTGACACTCCTCTCTGAGAATAAGATTTTGGTTTAACTGCACTTTTAAATGTCACTCTTCAGCAGCAGTAACTCCCTGTCTGAGACCTTTTCAGACAGCAGATGCAACATATTTCAGCCTTGTCTCCTCAGTTAATTTACAGCAGAGATTCTCAAAGCGGGGTCCATGACTCTCCGCCAGGGGTCCCTGTAAGGTTTCCAAATGTATTCATTTAAATTAATATCATATAAATGCACTTTTTATTTTTCACGAAGGTTTTTATAGTTCAAGTAATAAGTTATTTTTAACTATATGAGAGCAATGAGTCTTACACAGTGGCAGAATGTAACGAAGCCCACAGGAATGTTGTTACTTTTGTTTACTCAAGTACTTTACTTGGGTATAATTTCTAGTGAATTTAGCTTTACTTAAGTATCCATACCTTTATACTCACTCCTACAAAACTCTAAACATTTTGAGGCAAATATTGTGCTTACTACATTTAGGTGACAGGTGGTATGTACAACAAGGAGTGGAGCCATTCTGCATTATGAGTATGTTTATTTTTGATGCTTTAAGTAGACTTTAATGCCGATTGTTTGCTTTAACTTAGACAGGGAGTGAATGAGAAACATGTAACAGGCCCTAATGAATTTCTCGTGTTGCTCTTTCTTGTAAGCACATAAAAGTGTGAAAACACATTTTTTCCAGGGGAATAAGGGTCCAAGGGCTCCTTAGCCTAAAAAAATACAACTTTCGACAGTTGGTGTTGCTGTCAGATCACTCACAGGCAGTGGACAACAGTGCGTCCTTCTCCACACTCCCTCTGCCACTTGTGCACTTGAGCCAGCAGGTTGAGGAAAGCCTTCTTGGAGTCGGGAACATCTCGATACGCTGACCAGCGCAGGAACTGGAACTGACACACCACCAGCTGGCCCTCTTGGAGCTTGGGATACAACAGAAATCATTAAACACATGGAATACGAGCGTTGTCGTACTGTGTGGGCGTGCGTGCTCTCGTGTCTCTGTGTTGTATTACATTTTGCGGTTGTTTCTGCGTGTGCCAGTTAACACCCGTGTTTGAGTGCTCCCCTGGCTGCCTGCTGGCACTCTCAGCTGTGCTCGCTCAGCAGACTGACTTTGAGATATATGGGTGTGCAGGTGTAAGCAGGGCCCGGGCTGTGTGCAAGAGAGGTCCCTTTGTGTTCATAACCTTGTCCTGTAGATTCCCACCTAATACTTAAGAACCAGTGGAGAACTGTAAGTCATGCAAATTGGGCTGGCAAAGACACCAACGATGCATGGAGGAATTGCCTCAGCAGAGGCGGGATTTACACTATGTACTTTTTTTGTATTACTCTTGTACCCACACATACATATGCTTACATTGCACTTCCTTTGACTTTTACTCCCTACCCTTGTATATCATTGTCACACACCAGAAGCACACACACTAATGCACCAAGAGAGGGCCAGAGAGAGAGAGAGGTGTGCGTTATTTCTGTGTGATTTGATTTCTCCCATGCTGTGTTAAGTTGCCCTCTCCTTGACAGTGGTGTGCCCTAGGTAGAAAAAAGGTGCCACGGGTAGAGAGGGGAATGACAAGGGCAGCCGACAGAGGAGGAGAGGATGCCAATCAAGACAGGAAGTTCTGGGCGATGCATGTGGCGCTGCTTCTAATGGCAGCGAGGAAACGCCTTGCATACAGATTTATTCAATAATTGGTTGACAGCGATCCTGAGCAGAATGCATGCATGTGCTTATGCAAATGTGCAGACTTAAACCATACCTGCATACACACACGCAATCAACACAATGAAGTGTGTGGAACTGAAATGACTGATTCATACATATGCACACATCTGGGGAAAAAAGAAGTTGAGAAAAGACTGCACTGACATGCCCTGTGCTTCCTCTACCACGACAAAGCTGTCAGTGTCTTTATTTAGCCTGTTTCATGAGGTCTTCCTTCCTCTCTACATGCCAGATACTTCTTTTTCTGTGCAAAGGGTTTATGAACAAATCAAAAGAGAGTCTGCTTTGCAGCTTGAAAAGAGTATCTTTGCGACAGAAAATATGGCATGCATTATGATGATGAAAGTCCCTTCTTTAGTATGCCAGCACGCGCCTAAGAGAGGGAAGACGCCTATCTAGGTAATGACAAGAAGAAATTGAAAAATGGAGAGACTGACCTTTATTGCATGCATGTTAATGTGCTTTTCTTGAATGTTTTCCATTGAAAGTTCTTATAATATGTAACACACTTATGGGAACATCTTATGAAACACTGGTGGCAACTCTGGTTCAATTTTCTGGACTGCTGAATATCAAAACAATGTCCTTTGTAATATAAATAATACAAGATTTTTTCTAGTGTGCCATTGTGCTCAGTACAAATCTCCAGGCTATATTTTAGCATGTATTTATTTTAGAGCGTATTTATTAGACAGCCCTCTGTGCCCCATGAGGCATAGAAGCAGAGAGAAGTGCCGTTGTGTATGCATATGAAAGCATTATAGACAGATAACGATGCACAGGCACATACTGAAATCTGCTATGAAATGAAGCATACAGTCTTTGCACACATACAAGAAGTGATATAGAATTCAAATGATCAACTGGAGGTTTCAGGTATATAGTCTTTTTCCAGCCGAGTCTATAATACTTTGACTTTGAGGACTTGTGTCAGGTGGTTTTTAGATGCATATTATAGCCGGCAGCTCTAAATGTACTGTAGGTAAAATGTCACATCTGAATTACTGGTAAGGGCCACAGCTAATGCATTTCTAATGAGGTTCAAGTTATCATTTTGTGAAATACCACTGAGTGGAACAACATGTCCTGCACAGGCTTTTTTCTGCTCCGCTATGACTCACCCTCGTGACATTCTTGACCCGAAACAGACGAGTAATGACATCCTCATCTGCTGACATGGACAGAAACTCCACTTCCATGGGTCCGTACTGCTGTAAACCAGGCTCCGGCCAGTACTGAACGCAAGGCTACAGGTAGGGAGAGATGAGAGAGAAAGAGAGGGATTGGGAGGCTGTTTTGATAGGATGTTGTGATAAAATGTGGCACATTAGTCCATGCATTCCTCAGTAGTCGAGGCCAAAAAAATGCCTTTGCTCACAAAACCTTTAATTATCAAAGAGAGGAGAACATCAAGAAGTTCGAATGATGAAATGAAGCAGGTGTGTGTGTGTGTGTGTGTATGAGTGTGTGCAGATGTGAAGTGGGTGGGCAGGTGGAG